>APFE030997165.1:234609-259882 GCA_000404065.3 Pinus taeda
AAATGGGTGTTCAAGAAGAAGACAAATGCAGAAGGAAAGGTGGAGAAATACAAAGCTCGGTTGGTAACAAAAGGTTATTCCCATGTGTCGGGAATTGATTTTGGTGATATTTTTTCTCCTGATGCCAAGGTAACTTCTATTAGGTTACTTTTATATGTTGTTGTTGCTTTTGATTTTGAGGTAGAACAGATGGATGTGAAGACATCATTTCTTCACGGGGATTTGGAAGAGGAGATCTACATGAAGCAAGTTGAACGCTTTGTGGTGAAGGGTAAGAAATAACTGGTATGCAAGTTAAAGAAGTCTTTGTATGGGTTAAAACAGTCACCAGGGATGTGGTATCAAAAATCTGATACATTTATACGGAGACTTGGCTTCACCAAAAGCAAAGCAGATCACTGTATGTATTTTAAATTAATTGGTGATTGTGTTATTTATCTGGTCTTGTATGTGGATGATATGTTGTTGGTTGGAAATGACAAAGAAATTATCCAGGATTTGAAGACCCAATTGTCCTCCAAATTCTACATGAAAGATCTTGGTGCTGCAAACTATATTTTGGGCATGGAAATTAAAAGAGATCGGGCAAAGAGGAAGCTCTAGTTAAACCAGAGGAAGTATGTCGAGACAATACTACAGAGGTTTAATATGCAAGATAGTAAACCGGTGAATGTTCTTGTTCCTGTAGGTGTGAGGTTATCTACTGAATAGTGTCCCAAGACACAAGAAGAGGAAGAGGACATGTCCCATGTTCCATACGCAAGTGCAGTCGGTAGCTTGATGTATGCAATGGTTTGTACTAGACCAAACATTGCACATGCAGTGGGAGTATTGAGCAGGTTTATGTCAAAACCAAGGAAGAAGCACTAGACAGCAATGAAGCGGGTTTTCAGGTATTTGCGTGGCACTAGTGGTTATGGTTTGTGCTACCAAGGAAGATCAGGATTGGACAGAATGTTGGATATTCATGGCTTTATTGATGCAGACTGGGTTGGAGACCTGGATCAGAGAAGACCTACAAGTGGGTATGTGTTTAACCTATTTGGAGGTGCAGTCATTTGGATGAGTAAGAAACAATCTGTAGTGGCACTATCAACTACAGAGGTAGAATACATGGCAGTCACTTATGCAAGCAAGGAAGCAGTTTGGTTGCAGAGATTGTGTTCAAGTATGGGGTTAGTACAGGGAGCTATAAGGATAGACCGTGACAGCCAAAGTGCAATTTTCTTCTCAAAGAACCCCGTATATCATTCAAAGACAAAGCACATTGATGTTCAGTATCACTTTGTGAGGGATATGATAGAAGACAAAAAAGTGTTGCTAGTAAAGGTGGACACTTTGAAGAATACTGTAGATGCATTGACAAAATTTGGGAGCTCTGAGAAGTTCTCTTGGTTTAAAGAGACAATGGGCATTTCAGGGCTGGAAAAATGACTAAGCTCTCTTGTGGCTCCCTGTGCAAAGAAAACAAGAAGTGGGAGAATTTTGGGTTGTGTTATATTCTTTGCACGACTAGCCCATGTAGTTAACCGGGGAGTTAGAGGGGGGGCGAAGCCCCCCTTTGTTGTGCCGATTGTGTAGCGGGGGGCGGGGCACAGGGGGTTTGAGGTGTACCCGCAACCCCACTTTATGGGGTCTAGGACAGCGCCCCAGAAAATTTTGGTATTGGACTCTATGTTAGGATGGGTGGACCCACCTATGGTTTTATGCATGATTTTCGCACATGTTTTTGTACGCAATGGTTTTCGGTCCATGGTATTGGATTCTTCGGCATGTATAAATATGTATTATAACATTGAAAGGAACATAATGAAAAATCAAGCTGGTAGTCCCGGTTTTGGGATCTAGGGCAAATCTCTGTGTATATGTGTTTTATGTTTTATGCTCTCGCATTATTTATTTTCTGTGTTTTAGAATTCATATGTAGGTAATTTCTGTATGGGGTTAAAACCTACACATGTGACCTTTGTATTCTAATCAATAAAGCACTGTGTATCTGCATGTATTGGAATGATTGGCTTGATAACTTCAACAGGTTCCTTAGTGCTTGCTTCTAAGACCTCTTTAGAGGCCACTTTACGGGGAGGCATGGATCCAACAGATGATGAGAGGGTGACAATACTTTTAGTATGAACACATGTTTGTGGCAGCACACTCATAACAACAAGATTAGCTTAAAGCAACCTAACTATGCATCAATACTTGTAAATCATGTGTAAAGAGCCATCAAATGTAACTGGACATGAAAATCTATGAATGAAAGCACAAAACCACTTGAATGCATGAGAAAATATATGTGCAAACTAGGAGGGCATAATTTCAAAGCACGAAGGAACATAAGGGGTCATTCAAGGCTTTGCAATGCGCTCATGCACTCAAGCAAGTGAAAGGGAACCTCAAGGGCACACTGGCGCACTCTAAAGGGTCAAAGGGATGGGTTTTTGGGCCTTCACACCTTCATCATGCACTCATGTGCTTAAGGATAGAAAGAGGGTGCATTATCACACCCTTAAGGGATGAAGGAATGGGTTAGCTAGCCTTCAGGCCTTCGCAATGTGCTCATGCACTCAAAGGAAAGGAGGGTGCACTGGTGCACTCCAAAGGTATGAAGAAAGATGCTTTGAGTCTTCGTGGTTGATCTAATGGTGAGATCTAAGACAATTATTAAGGTATTACAGACTCATGTGCATGGATTTGCCTATGTTACTTTACGCAATGGATCAAGAAGATTGCAAAATACATAGACAATGAAGCAGTTAAAGAAGCATAATAGACAACACACATAAACACAACAAGTTTAATATGGAGTTCACCCAAAACTCCTGGGCTACATCACCTGGTCCAGCCTTCAGTGGTGGCCTCTCTATTATGTCTTCAGAAGCAGAGTTTTACGATAATGAGCTCAAATTGAGCCTCACACAACAGATACAACAGCAAGAGTTTTTACATGAACCTCTCAAGCCTTTCTGAGTACACAGACTCACTCTATCACTCTCTGTCTCTATTGCTCTATCTCAGCACTGCTTTCAATACTAACGGCCTTTGTCTTCTATTTTTTGTGGCTTTAATGCCAAGTTGCGTTGCGTATTCGTTTCCTCTTCTTGACTTTCTGTCTCCCAGCCTCTGCCTGCTCGAATCCCTCTTCTAACATGAAATAATCATTACATAACACATTAAGGGGAGGTGGCCACCTATTCTGCAATGGATGAGTGCATCATGCCTTTTAAATCCCTGAAACGGCTGCTTTCTGTTAACACAGTGAAATGCATTCAAAACTATGAAAATCCTCCAAAACATTGTTCATCCGGACTTCAAATATTCATAATGGCGTCCTATTCTCCTATCAGGTTTGCCTTTATAGAGATATTGCATCTCCACAGTTGATCTAGGAGATCTAGATCCAATGACTGTGGTTCATTTAGGGAGACTCTGTGGTACGGAGGTTAACTTCTCGATAAGGGTGGTTTCCTCTCTCCTCAGCCTCGACATGTGGCAGCCTATGTATGGGAGCGGGCGGAGCCTAGCGCAAACCACTTACCGCCTTTGGCTTCCTGAAATCCCTCTTGTTTTGTGGATTTCCCTTTTATATTAAAAATGCGTTAAAATGTGAAAATCCCGCTTTATCGGACTTGAAATAGTGTTCAACAACATTAATAAACCCTTTTGGGTCCATTTTATCGCATCAACACTTTATCCTTTGTATTTCGTTTAATAAACGAAATACGCAAATACAAAGGAAATTGTTGTTTCCCAAAACCCAAATTATATCGAATGTGGTTTATAATATTATCGAGTCTGGCTAATCGCATCATACATATACATGTGTATAAGCCCCACTCCATTGTGTTTCTCTGTTTGTGATATCGCGATGGGATTGATTGCAATTGCATATCGCGATAACCTCGGGCCGTTGTAAGCGCTCTTGTAATCTCCGATAGCGATTCTGCGATGCAATGTGGGCCATCTATTTGCACACTTGATCGACGGTCCTCATTGACCCCACTGATCTCCATCGCAAGACTTAGAGAGTATTTTAGGATCCATTTGGGTCACGCCTACCCACTGAAAAGGCCTTTGGACCACCAAAAGTTGGTTTTCAAGCATCGCTCAAGTGAGGATACAACTTCCTCACTTGCCCAATCTCTATCCATTTTGCACTGTTGGGTTTTGAACCTTTGAGTCCAATTCTTAGGTACTCAACATCCCCTCTGCGCATGGTTCTCACCTTCCTGTCCAGAACTATATCTTCCTGCAACTCATTGAGATATTCGGCACAGATCATCAATAGAAGGCAACTGACTTTGCCCTTCCGGATCTTCAATCAATGAAGGTTCAAACAGTCTTAAATTTTATGCATTTACCACTGAATAGATGTGCATGTACACTGGCAAATCAAGGCGGAAAACGTTTTCACCAATTTTCTCAAGTATCTTGAAAGGCCCATACCTTATTGGCTTCAACTTCTTTTCTTCACCTTGCATTCTGTCCTTGCTGATATACAACTAGACTTGATCGCCAACTTGGAAGCTATGCTCCATCCGATGCTTATCATGCCTTGCCTTGTACTTGGCTTGGCCCTTTTCCAGCTGTTCCTGCACTACCTGGTGAATTTCTTGGATCTGTTCAATGAACCTGGTTGCTTTGTCCACATCACTGTGTCCATCAACTGTTGTGTCTTTACTAAAGACAAAATCCAAGGGAGACCTTGGTATGAAACCAAAACAAGTCTCAAAAGGAGATTTTTGTGTAGAAGAATATTTAGCACAGTTGTAAGCATGTTGCACATAACATAAATGTTCATCCCAAATCTTGGGATGCTTGCTGCAATAACTCCTGAGCAACTAGATCATTGTCCTATTGACCACCTCTATTTGGCCATCTCTTTGTGGATGAAAGGTTGTGCTCTTCTTCAGTCTAGTGTCCATCAACTCCCATAGACTTGACCAAACCTTCCCAACAAATCGGGAATCTCGATCAGATACAATAGAAGTGGGTAACCCAAAATGCACCCAGACATGCTGAAAGAACAACTTCATTGTTTGTTCAGCTGTAATCTGCTTGTTACATGGTATTAAAATACACATTTTGCTGAACCTATCCACAATAACATATAAATAGTCATGACCTTTTCTAGATTTTGGCAGTCCCCCAACAAAATCCATGGAAACACTTTCCCAAGGATGAGAAGGAATTGGAAGTGAAGTTTACAAGCCTCGTTTTCTATTGCTGGGCTTTCTTTTAGCACACATGGTACACCCTTTAATATATCTAGAAACTGTTTCATGCATTCTTGGCGAATAACAAAATCTTTGCAGCTGTGCAACTGTTTTACTTACACCAAAATGACTGGATATTAGAGAAGTGTGCGCTTCTCAAATTATGTTAACTCTTTCAGTTTGAGGAATGCACAACTTTCCCAAATGATACAAGAGTTGGTCCTTAACATGATAATCCAATTCTTCTACTTGTTTCCATGATTAAAGTTCATATACTCTTTAAAATCTATATTTTGAAAGATATTATAGTAGATGCTTTATGATGGTTGGAAACATTCTGCAACTTTATTGTGTATGCCTTCTTCTACTGATGACAGATAAACTATTTAGAAAACCCATCCACTATAGTGTCTTGATGGTTGCAATTTAGTTGTGATGCAAATATTGAGTGGTAGATCAGTAGTATAACTGTTTCTTTGCCCAATAAGGTAATGGTCCACTTCACACTCTGCACTATGCATACAATTGCTTTATCATATGTGGATAATTAACTACTGCAGAATTAAATGTCTTCAGAATGATAACATATCGGTTTACCACCTGTTGCATCAACACTACTCCCATGGCATAGTCACTGGCATCTGTTTCAATCTCAAATGGTCTTTGAAGATCTGGCAATGCTAGTACTGGTGTTGTACTAATTTTTTCTTTCAAGGTGTCGAAGGCTTTCTGCTGTTTGCCTCCCCAATGAAACACGTTGTTCAGTCCTGTCAAAGCATGTAAGGGAGCTGCAATTAAGGAAAATTTAGCAATAAACTTTCTCCAATACTGTGTTGCTCCTAGGAAGCTTCTAACTTCTGTAGTAGATTTGGGTTTAGGCCAGTTCACAATGACTTCGACCTTAGAGGGATCTATCTTCAATTCACCACCCCCTACAATATGACCCAAATAATTCGAAGATGTTTTACCAATTTCACATTTTGATAACTTAACATAGACATTTTCTTTTCTCAAAACATCTAGAGTCTGCTTTACCTGCTTTAAATGTTCTTCCAATGTTTTACTGAAAACAAGAATGCCATCTAAATATACAATTACAAAATCATCAATAAAAGGTCGGAGTACATCTTTCATAACTCTCATGAAAGTGGCAGGAGCATTAGTTAAGCCAAAAGGCATAACTAGCCATTCATACAACCCTTGCTTTGTTTTGAAAGCAGTCTTCCATGCATCTTGTTTTGCAACTCTGACCTAATGGTAGCCACTACGCAAGTCCAACTTGGAAAAGTAAACAACTTCGTTCAACTGATCTAATAGATCATCTATGCGAGGAAGAGGATAACGATTCTTGATCGTTATTTTATTCAGTGCTCTATAATCAATGCACATCTTCCACGAACCATCTTTCTTTCTCACCAACATGATTGGAGATCCACATGGTGATGTGCTTGGCCTTATGAACCCTTTCTCGAGCAGCTCCTGTAGCTGCTTCTTGATCTCTACATTCTCTAAAGCGGATAACCTGTACATTCTGATGTTAGGCAATGGAGCATCTTGCTGCAAATTAATATCATGTACAATTTCCCTTTTAGGTGGCAGACCTTTAGGTTCTTGAAATAGGATATCATATTCTGAAACAACTTTTTCTAAATCAACTTGCTATTTAGCATCACAGCCTTCAAATACATTGGTTTTATCAGGTTTCTTTTCCTTTACAACCATTAGTAAAAATTGCTTGCATGAATTTACAATTCTTTTCATTTGCCCTGAGTTAATGAGAGTGTAGTTATGTTTGAGCTGATGAGCTCTTACAATATATTCTATTCCATCTTTTGTGAGTTGATACTTATTTTCAACTCTATAGAAAATGGCTTTTTTATCATACAAGTAAGGACTTCCTAAAACAATACCACATATATCCAAGGGAAATATATCCAACTCAACCTCATCTACAAATGCAGACCCAAAAGAAAACCTAAGTTTACATTGTCTAGTCACTTGTAGCTTTGCTTTATCACATACCCAACCTAATGGATATGGCTTCTTGTGAGGTGTGGTTAGTAGTCCCAATTTCTTTACAATTGCTTCAGAAATCAATTTTATTTGTGAGACACTATCAAATAAAGTATCAATCTTTTAACGCTTGGAAATAACTCTAATATGAAAAATCTCATGTATTTTCCTCTCATTTTGTTCATTAACAATAGTTTGTGTAGAATTACGAGTAGATGCTTCATAATTTTTACCTTTTATACCTGTGGCTGTGATTGTTGTTTCATCACTTGAGTCTGACCCCAAATCTTTCTGAATAGCAGTAGCAGTCTTCTTCTTCTTGCCATCGAACTTCTTGGGTTTCAGCTCCAGATGCAAAGACCAACAATGTTCATCGTCATGTCCATCCTTCTTGCAGTGAGTGCATGAAGGTCTGTCTTCCTCTCTTTCCATTTCTGCTTCCTCTTTTCCTTGTTCTTGCTTGCAGTGGGTTTCGATGATCCCCCAATCTCTAGGTTCACATTATTGCCTCTAGCTTCTAGATGTGTAGCTTGAACAAATACCTCATCTATGCTAGTAGGGTTAAACATGAGAATGGTGTGCCTAAAATAGCTGTGTAGACCACGTGTATACTTCAACAAAGTTTCAGGTGAGTCTAGAGAAATGCCTAGAATTAAAGCTCTTTTTCTAAATTCTTGGGTGTAGCTTTGTACACTTTGCCCCTTTAATTGGTTAAGAGTTTACCAACTCATCATAGCTTGCTGCATATAAGCTAGTGGATAGAATTGTTTTTTAATGGTAGAAACAAATTCACTCCAGACAGAAAGAATTTTACCATGCTTCTTCAAGTCAGCTTGTGTCCTGCCTTCCCACCACACTAGGGCAGTTCCTCCAAGGCGAAGGCTGGCCAACTGAATTTTACTCCTGTCTGAATCAATGTTCTGCACCCTGCAATACACATCAATCTATCTAATCCAGTTATCTAGCTTTTATGCATTTAATCCTCCATCATATATTGGAAAATCAAATTTTACATCTAACTTAATCAAAGATGTTTTCTTCTTTTTATTTTCAGGGCTATCAGGAGGTGTTATTAGAGGAGGCTCTTTTCCTTTCCCTTTGCCTTCAAAATGGCCATCCAGAAGAGATTCCTTTGTTCCTTTGTCTTGTTTGGAGGTTGAAGAATCTTCAGTTCGACCTTTCTTAAATTATCGATACATCTCTTCTATCATGGCTCTCATGGTCATGAAACTGTCCATGAACTGAGAGTCTGATTCCAAGGGATTTTCTTCTGCCATTTCCCTCCTAGGATAGACTCATCCTATTTCTGGGCTAGCTTCAACCAATTCTTCTTCTCCTAATTTGAGCTTTGACCTAGTCATCATTCACCAATCCATCACAAGCTTGTCTAACCTTAGCAACCTAAATCTCTGATACCACTTGATCTGATGGGGAGATCTAAGACAATTATTAAGGTATTACAGGCTCATGTGCATGGATTTGCCTATGTTACTTTATGCAATGGATCGATAATATTGTGAAATACATAGATAATGAAGCAGTTAAAGAAGCATAATAGACAACACACATAAACACAACAAGTTTTATATGAAGTTCACTCAAAACTCCTGGGCTACATCTCCTGGTCCAGCCTTCAGTGGTGGCCTCTCTATTATGTCTTCAGAAGTAGAGTTTTACAATAGTGAGCTCAAATTGAACCTCACACAACAGATACAACAGCAAGAGTTTTTACTTGAACCTCTCAAGCCTTTCCGAGTACACAGACTCACTCTATCACTCTTTGTCTCTGTTGCTTTGTCTCAACACTACTTTTAATACTGCCTACCTTTGTCTTTTGTTTTCTATGGCTTTAAAGCCAATCTGTGTTGCCTGTTCGTTTCCTCTTCTCGGCTTTCTGTCTCCTGGCCTCTGTCTGCTCAAATCCCTATTCTAGTGTTAAACAATCATTACATAACACATTAAGGGGAGGTGGCCACCTATTATGCAACGAATGAGTGTATCGGGCATTTTAAATCCCTGAAATGGTCGCTTTCTGTTAACACAGAGAAATGCATTCAAAACTGTGAAAATCCGGCAAAACACTATTCATCTGGACTTCAAATATTCATAATCGTGTCCTGTTCTCCTATCAATTCCACCTTTATAGCGATATCACATCTCCACCGTTGATCTGGGAGATCCAGATCCAACGGCTGCGGTTCATTTCAAGCGGCTCTGTCATACGGAGGTTAACCGCCCAATAAGGGTGGTTTCCTCTCTCCTCAGCCTGGACACGTGGCAGCCTATGTATGGGATTGGGCAGAGCCCGGCCCAAACCACTTACCGCCTTTGGCTTCCCGAAATCCCACTTGTTTCGTGGATTTCCCTTTTATATTAAAAATGCGTCAAAATGTGAAAATATCGCTTTATCGAACTTGAAATAGTGTTCAACAACATTAATAAACCCTTTCGGGTCTAGTTTATCGCATCGACGCTTTATCCTTTAGATTTAGTTTGATAAACGAAATGCACAAATACAAAGGAAATTTTTGTTTCCCGGAACTCAAATTATATTGAATATGGTTTATAATATTATCGGGTCCGACTAATCGCATCTCACATATACATGTGTATAAGACCCGCTCCATTGTGTTTCTCCGATTGCGATATCACGATGTGATTGGTCGCAATCGCATATCGCGATAACCCCAGGCCGTTGTAAGCACTCTTGTAATCTTCGATAGTGATTATGCGATGCAACGTGGGCTGTCGATCTGCGCGCTTGATCGACAATCCTGTTGACTCTGCCGATCACCATCGCAAGTTTTATGTGGTGCGCTCTAATTTCCTTTGCCTGTCACCGCCGATTTGTGATTTGCCGATCAGATCCAGGCCGTTGATCGACCAGATTTGACAGCTAATGTGCATTTACTAATCAAGCCACCAATACTCTGTGTTTCACTGTTTTCTTGTGTTTTTCACCTCCCGATAGTGTTTTCTGTTGTTTTATGAAGGTTTTCCCATGCGATAATTTTGATCTTTTGAATGATTTTGAAGACTCAGAGAGTATTCCAGGATCCATTTGGATCAGTGGTGCACTCATGTGCTCATGGGAAGGTGAAATTCTTCGTGGTGAAGAAGTGCGCAAGAGGAAAACTTGGTCATTCTGGGTGCAATTTTCAAGGCTGATTGGGCTTCGGGTTCCAAAAGTGTACTCTTTCAGTTGAAAGCTCAACAACAAGTTTAACAACAATAGTTCAAGATAAGAATGAGAGGAAGAAGGATTTGCAAGTTTATATAAACCCTATTGCAACCATGGTAGGATATGAAATGTTGAAGAATGTGAAGAGTTTTTGCATGCGACATCAAATTAATAGTTGCAGAGTGAAAATTGAACAGAATTGCCAACAATTGAACTGAAAAATAAATAAACGATAACAAGAAAAGAAAGAATGACACTGAAATGATGAAAGCCAATGAAAAGATTTGGCATGCAAAACTTACTTGAGAAGCGGGTTGATGAAGAGTTTCTTGATGTCTAGCGGTGCACTCAACTCAGATGAGAATGATTATGAAAAAGAATGATTAACTAGTTTGATTTAAAGAATTTTACATGCAAAATTGATTCATGCATGATCGCCACTTGTCAATGAGTGTAAGGATTAGTTAAGGGAACTTAAGTGGGGCTCCTGTTTTCTAGAAGTGCGCCCACATGAAACAAGATGCTCATGCATGCACCCAGGAAGAGGATATGTCTTCAGCACGAAGGAGTGTGCTCTAGTAGGGCGCACTTGTTCAACATGAAGGAGTGCACTCAAGGAGGGCGAACTTCTTCAGCCCGAAGGAGTGCGCTCAAGTTGAGTGCATGTCTTCACCAACTTGGAGTGTGCTTTTTCTTTTCTGAGTGATTTTCTTTCTTTTGTTTTATTTTTCTGTGCTTTTGAGTGTTTTTCTAGTGTGTGCATGGCAAAAAGGCATGTTTCTAAGTCAAAATAAGTCATGAGGTCACCCAACTGTGGACTAACTAACTCAAGCGCTTCTAATGGTTAAGTGATGATGCTTAGGAAACATTGACTTAGGAGGATGCGACACTAGAAGAAAACACACATAACAAATCAAATAACATGATGATACTAAGGAGCTTGAAATGAAAGTTCATGTATGCTCCAAAATTGACATAGGAAAAAAATTTGGAGGGTCGTTGTCACATCCACAACACAACCTAATGTGGTAAAAATATTTCACCCACTTTTAATTATAAGTAAAACATTCACGGGGTGATATAATTTCATGTCAACTTTAAAAAGAGAGTAATTAGAATTAAGATCTATGTTAACTAATTTATGTTAATATCAAGTTCATATTTTTATATAAAAGGAAAAAATTAAAAATAACATATTTTAATATTGTATATAATTAAATATTCAATGTCTACAAAAAAAAATTAAAATTAAAAAATAAAATAAAAAGTATAATTATTTTCTTGTTAGAGCAACAAGAGGGAGATGCGTAATTCATTTAATTCTTAATATCAAATTAATATGTAACATTTAAAAATATTCATAATAATAAAATATTTCAATGTAGGTCATCGATAAAACATTTTAACATGCAAGATTGAATAATATTAACATATACTTAAAAATGTATTAATAACAAAAGAACAATATTTTTTCATAAATAAAATGTTTCAATGCAAATGTTATGTAAAATATTTCAGCGTAACTATGTTTATATTATATATTGTTTAAAAAAATAATGTATATATCATATAATACAATTGAGAAATATGGTTTAAATTTTGAAGTAATATCACTATTTTAGATTTGGTTTTGCTTTACATATAAATTTTAAAGTTTTTTTGGATTTAGAAGTTTAAATTTTGTATTATATATAGCATTCAAGATACAATTTAAAAAATGAAAGATTAGAGAGAGAGAGAGAGAGAGAGTGTCGTTGGAATCTATCAAGAGATGAGATGGGGATGAGATAGATGCATTTTTCCCCCAAATTTTGCACTCTAAAAGAGGTTTGCACCTAAAGAGATTTGATCCCTCTAAGGGCATGCTAGATGTGTGGTTAAGATGGATGTAGATTAGTTTTAAATCTAGACAATGCGAGATGTATCATTGGATAAGTGTTTTGATGCTTATAATGGATTGATACCTATGTGCATTTACGAACCATTTAATTAATATGGTTGCACTAATCATAACGTGCAACTTAAATTTAAGGATATTTGGATAATAATGCACTTTCTACCTTGTGAGTGATCATAATGATTAACATCCACCAAAACTAATATCGTATATTGAATATGTAAAAAATTAATTGACATTCTTTAAAATATTATTTTTATGGTTGAAGAGAAGTGAAAAAAGCCTTGGGAAATCACCATAATTTTATTGCCTTAATAAGTAAAGAAAATTGATAGTGTAACACATATTTTGAAAATTAAAATAAATTTAACTATAAATTATATGAAATTCAAAATTACCAAAAACTAAAACTTAACTAATTAATGTAATAGAACTTAACTCCTCTTAATTTTACTCAATGGTAGACGATCTTCCATGATTACGGTTGGGAGGGGAGGTTAATTTATGGATTGATATAACCCATCATTTCGAGTAATGAAAATCCACCTCCTTGTGATATATTTCACAAATGTCATTACTTCGCTAATAACAAAAGTCAAAACTAACTCTCTTGTAATTCATGACTAATACCCACCTAATGACAATGAGAGTTACATATTTGATGATAAATGTTCCATTAATACTCATGTACGAATAATTAATTGCCACATTTTAATAGCTTGTGCTTTTAAACATGGTTATACTTTGTATCATAAGACTCTGTTTTATTTATTTTATAATTTGATTTTTTTCTTTTATTCAGTTGATATCATTATATACATAATGTATTGTTAATGGGTGAAAATAAATGTCGTAGTTTAATGATTATGTCTTTTTGCTTTGAAAGTTATGGAAATTCTAGTTATATTTTGAAAAAATCTGGTAGGGATTTTTGTAAATTGAACTACAAGCTGTCAAACTTCATAACTTTAGGTGCCATAATGGTTTTTGATGGTGTTGAATCCATTTCCATCATCAAAAACATGATTCAAACACTGCATCTACAAGATTTTTTGAAAAAAATCTCGAATTCCGGCTACTTTTGATCATCTGGGCAATTCCTCCGCCTCCGTAGACGACTCCAAAATAAACTAAGTCGTGCATTGATGGACAATATACCTAATCTACTTTTCTACGAATAAAACAAACCCAGAATATTATTTGATCGACTCTTGTCTTTTTATAAAGATGGTAATTATATCCCTAATTACGTTGATAACTATATTTATTTTAGAACATGATTTTCAGAATTTCAATTCAATTATAAGTGGATGGTAAGGATTTGATTTGACGTTCACAAAATATTTTATAATATTCTTAGTACTATACATACAATCAAAGGTCGAGGTTTAGCTCCAAAAAATCATGCCCATTTTTTCTTTTTAATTAAATTGATTAATTAAAAAAACATTTATGTTTTTTTGGACATGTAGTATTGATAACCAATGATATTGGACCATGATATTGTAACAAATCCTATTTACATATTAAGAATCTCTATAATAAAGTGGGGGTAAATCTCTATGGATAAGAATATTGTTTTATGTTTTTAAAATGTGTATATGTTTAACTTATATATTAATTTTGTAATACTAATAAATTATAATTTAATTAGGTTTTATAAATTTTATAATTTTAACAACACGATATATATGATCAATTATCAAATAAATGTTTTGATGGTTATTATGGATTAATAGCTATTAACATTTACCAACTATTTAATTTATGCAACTACACTAGTTTTATGAATAAAGAAAATAAACTAGTGAATCTTCATTAGAAGGGCATTCATTCCCACCTCCGAATGAAGCCTTATAGTATATATATGTATAAGCATAAGTTCAAAATTAGTTCAATGAAAAATTTAGGTATTTTAATATAAAGGTTATTCATTTCGTCTCAATTAGTTAGACTACATAAGTTAACTTATGAAATTAAACTATCAGGAATTTCATGATGGCTTTATTAAGTGTTACTAATGTTATAAGGTTAAAGGGTTCATGGGAAGAACCTCTGTAGGCACTTTTAAGGGAAATTTTTTTTTAATTTGGTTAATTCGATATCTACTACTCACATTCTAGGCACTTTTTTTTTCGATGCATGTTGTCCATAATATATAATATGATCATTGGGACATGCATCTGTAGCTTGATACTTCATTCCAATTTCTTCCATAATGGCATCTAAATAGGTATGTGCGAAGTAAAATATTTAACGATGGGAACATAAATTCACCTAACAATCTACAAGATAAAAAATATCTAGTTAATGTAAAGAATATTAATCGTAAATATTGTATTCTTATTTTGAAAATTAGTTAACACTAAAAAGAAATAAATAAAATCAACCTTTATGTATAATATGTGATGTAACATATTACATGCCTTAAGATTTGTGTCATACAAGTGTTTGAAAAACCATTCAAAACCTTTCAGTTTACCAACAATAATGTAGCAAAGAGAAAATTTTCTCTTGAGCTTTCATAAAGTGGCGCCATTGCCTTTCTAGAAAAAAGTACATCAAAATAACATCATTGTCCTCGTCCTAATCCTTGATTGGTCGACGAGTGAACAAATCTTGGATAAAATCATTTGCTCCATCATCTTGAACTATGTTATTATTTTCATCTTATTTCATAAGATCAGTAATGCAATATTCAATATTTGCTTCATGTTCCTCATCTTCTACAACATCATTTCTAATACTACTTAGTGTTGAAAAATGTAACTATTGTCGTCCTTCATAATTATATTTGAGTCATGATGTAATGTATTTGTCAAAAGAAAGAAAGAAAAAATTATTGTAAAAGAAATTAACTTATTAAATCATGGGTTTCATGCTTGGGTCAATGATCTTTTGGTCAAAGCCTCCAGTGTAGGCTTCTAGAGTTTGTGTCAAGAGTAAGTGTCCTTGTCAATATGTAAAAGACCCTTCTTGGGCTTTATCTATCAAAGAATAAATTTATTTTAATGTAAACTAGGTCTTTTAGGTCTCCTCCACCAATTCGTCCTCAACTTGGACAACTCGACCTAATTGAAAGGCATAATCTACTATATAAAGGCATCAACTCGACCTCATTTGGAGCTCATCCACAACAAATTCGATCTGTAGTTACTGGTGAAGAAAAAATGTGTGAAATTCAAGGAAGAGGAAGAAAACCATAGCAAATGAGAAGGAATTCCTTGTCAAGAAAAAATAAGTTGAATTTTCTCTGATGCAGGAGCATCTAGCTGACGGGTCATCATGACAAAAGGTTGTTTGGTCTCTGAGAGGACTGAGAAGGAAATTGCTAAGTGAACGTTGTATTTGTTTTTTGTGTTATTTTAATTTAGTAAAAAACAATATTTAGGAAGGTAGAGGATTAATTAGTCAAATTGTTGCAAGTAATTATTTTTATTTTCATGTCAACTTTTACAAGTTGTAATGTAGGACAATAAACAAGTTTTATTTTATTTATGTTTGTTTTTAATATAAACTTTATTTATGTAATACAAACTTTAGAACGCTAGATTAATTAATTATTGATACTAATACTTAATCTTTATTCTATTTTATTAATATCATTTTCATTTTCATTTTTATTTTTATTTTTTAAATTCTGGAGCATATAATATATGTATTTAGAGATGGGTCGTTACAACAAAGAATAAGATGTATCCTCTTATGATGCATTATGATAGAGAGGATGATTCATTTTCTTAAAAAGAAACATATTTGGATGATTTTTGGTTATGGCACTTTAGATTTGGTCATCTACATTTTGGTGACCTTAGACTATTTCAACAATATAATATTTTTGAGGGGTTTCCTCTAATTCAAGAGTTAATTAATTCTTGTGAAAGTTTCATTCTAGCAAAGCAATATAAGGACAATTATCCTAGGTAAGTATCTTATAAATAAAAGACACCATTGGATATGGTTCATACAAATATAAGTGGTCCAACGTAGACCTAGTCACTTGGAAGAAATTACCACTTCATAACCTTCATAGATGACTATAGTAGAGATACTTGGGTGTATTTACTCACAAGAAACTATGAAACTATTGAAAAGTTTCAATAATTCAGGGCACTGGTAGAAAATCAAGTGGCGATCAAATTAATATGTTAAGATTAGATAGAGGAGTTGAGTATGATTCAAAATATTTTCATAACTTTTACAAGTAGTGAGGGATCAAAAGAAAATTCACAAAAGATACACACCACAACAAAATGGTGTAGTTGAGAGAAAGAGTATCATAAATATCTCTAAAATCATGTTGAAGGAAAAAAATATGTCAATTTATTTCCAAGGAGAAGAAGTTGCTTGTTTAGTTTATGTTTTAAATAGATCTCCATCTAAAAGCGTGAATAATAAAGTTCCACGGGAATATGGACATGCATGAGTGTGGTACAATTCAGAGTATTTGGTTATGTCGCATATGTTGATATACCTAAAGAGTTGAGAAGAAAGCCAGATGAGAGAAGCGAGAAGCTCATTCTTAGTGGGTACAATGATCATGCTGAGGCATACAAATTGGATAACCTAGTAAAAAATAGGTTGATAATCAACAAATTTGTTGAATTTAAAGAAGATGAAGCATGTGATGGAAGCATTGGCAAATCTACAACAACTGAAGCAATAATACCTTAACTAGAAGACGAGGCAAAGAAATAGATTGTAAAAGGAGGAAAAGAAGGTTGACAAACCCAATCATCATTCAGAGATACTCCAACAAGAATTCCAAGACCTTTTTTTCAAAGTGAGCCATATACTCTAGCAACTCAACCTATTCTGACTACTTAATCAAGTAGTGAATATGACCCTACAATTGATTCCTTAAGATCTAGAAATACTAGAAGTTTCATATAAATCAATGAAGACTTAAACTTGAATTCGGATTTTGGATTATTTACTTTTCAACCCACATGCTTTGATGAGGAAAATAAAGAAGAAATATGGGTCAAAGTAATGAATGAAGAGAAAAAATTCATAGAGAAGAATGATACATGGTATCTAATAGAATTACGAGAAGGCATAAATTACATAAGTGTCGAATGCAGGTACAAAACAAAGCTTCATGAGAAAGTGGAATTTGAAAAGTAAAGGGCTAGATTGGTATAAGAAGATTTTTCATAGCAACCTAGAGTGGATTATGGCGAGACCTTTTCACTAGTGGCAAGGTTAGATATAGTTAGAATTGTCTTAGCCATAACAACTTAGTATAGGTGAAAAGTATATTAAATGGACGTAAAGTTTGGATTCGTAAATGGCATGTTACGAAAATAAGTATATGTGAAGAAAGCACTAAGACATGTGATAAAAGGACATGAAGATAAAGTATATAGGTTGAAGAAAACTATTTATAGAGGTAAGATAACTTCTAGAGCTTGGGAACACAAGCTTTATTTGTAGTTGATTATCAATGGATTCAATGAAAGAAACAATGAGCCTACATTATATACAAGGATGAATGAGCAAGGTCAAATCCTAGTTGGATTTTTGTATGTTGATGATATCATCTTCATAGATAATCTGTCAATAGACAATTTTAAATCAATCATCAATGAAGAATTTAAAATAATTGATTTGGTGTTATGATATTTTTTCTTTTTATTGAAGTCATTCAATTAGATTTAGGTTTTATTTTGTTTCAGGAAGGTATGCTATGGATGTTCTGAAGAGGTTGAGGACAATGAATTGTAAACCATCACCAACTCCAATTACAATAATAACAAAGGTTAGCAAAATAGATATAGGATCCAATGTAGATAACTATATTGAAAAATCAGTTGGTAGTCTTACGTATCTCACTACCACTAGACCAACCATTATGTATGGTGTAAGTTTCATTTCGATGCTCATGGAACATATAAAAGAATGTCATTGACACATTGGAAAATTAATTCTATGATATATTACTAAAACACTAGGATATGGTATTTTACATTCTAACATTAATAGTCATATTTTCCTTGGATATACTGATAGTGATTTTACAGGTAGCATAGACAATAGGAAGAGTACTTCGGGATATGTTTTCCATATTTGTTCATGAGTGATTCATGGGTGTGATTCATGGACATCTGTGAAACAAACCATAGTCATAATATCACCAATTGAAGCTTAGTTTATAGTAGCAACAGGGGTAACTTGTAAAATACTTTGATTTTGCAAAGCATTGAGTAATTTAAAACAAGAATAAGAGGGATCAAGTACACAACATCATGGCAATAAATCAATAGTAGAGTTTTCAAAGGACCATTTTTTTATTTTTTATTTTTTGAAGAAATGAAATCATATTGATATCATATATCACTTCATTAGTATTTTATAAGCAATGGAGAATTCCACTTAGAATCATGTAAAAATAAAAAAATAAAAAAAAATGACTAGTAGGTAGTGATGGTTGTAATTAAGGGGATTGTGAGATATAATTAATCCTAGTTACTCCCAATTACCTCATATCTTTTGGTGGTTTATTTAGATTCTAAATTTATGAAGATTTATGGGTGGGTGCAAGCTAATGATGGTCTCTCATGACACATTAGTGGCAATGCAAAACTAGAAAAAATAATAATACACTATCTTGGAGAGATAATTAGAGATACTTACACAATTAATTTGAAGAGAGTGTGAAGAGATGAAATGTGGGAAAATGAGTTGCCCCTTCGAATATATATATATATATATATATATATATATATATATATATATAATATATATTATAGAAATTGCGTCAAAGTATGTGAATTTTGAGTTCTCCTAGAATTGGTATGTTATTTTTAATGCAAAATATAATGCATATGTTATGTTAGTGCAACCTTTGAGTATGTAAATGATGGAATCTTACTACAAAAACTTGTGGAGATGTTGCGAATAGATTATTCTTGTGTACAACTATTTTTCACACACACACACACACACACACACATATATATATATGTCATGAAAGTCATTATATCCTTGAAAGTACAAGGTCTTTCATTAGTGCAAACTAAAAGTGTCTTACCATTATCAAACATTTTTTGTTTTTGGCTAAAAGCATGGGCTAAGTTGTACTTTTTGGCAAGACAGGGGGCCTTCGGGTGGAAAAAATGATGGCTTGATGGAGTCATTTAAGCCCTCGATCGAGCTCGTCAAGCGCTAAAAAAGCAACTCGATCGAGCATTAAAACTAACTCTTGATCAAGCTCCTTTGTAACCCAAGTTTAGGAGCTCGATCAAGCCCTAAAGTTCCATCGAGCAGTGAAGCTGGAAATTTTAAAATTTATGTAAATATCAATAATTATATGCAAACTTTATAATTGCAAGTATTTTATAATTAAAAAATAAAACAAAACAAAACAAAACAAAACAAACAAACAAACAAACAAAAACCCAAAAAAAAAAAAACAAAAAACAAAAAACAAATTTAATTAGTAATTACATTTGAATATGTAATTAACAATGGTGTGGATTAATTTCTCATTGCATTTCTAGTGTTTTGGTGTATAAATTTGAAAAATGATTCTATCCCACTTGCAATTGAAATTGTAATATTCCTATATTTATAATTTGGTGACGTAAATTTAGTTTTTGATATGATTTAAATCTTCAATGTTATAATTTAAATAATAAATTTATTATAAATAATATTTTAAATAATAAATTGATTAAATATAAGAAATAGTATCAATTAGATTTATAAATATTATAGTTTGTTATATGAATAAGTGTAACTAAAAAATGTGAATTTGACGTTGCTGGAAATGCATATTTTATAAAATTCATTGATGAGTTAGTAGACATTGTTCCCTCGGTCATGGACTCAGAGCCTCATTATCCCTATTTTTAAAAGTGGGGATACAAATAACCCCTCTAATTATCGGACAATTATGATCAGCCCTCTGTTAGCCAAGTTATATGGTATTATTTTGGAAAAGAAGTTGAGCATATAGCTTGAAAGTGAAGGTAAGCGGGCTAAAAGCCAAGCGGGTTTTAGAAGGCAACACTCAACAACAGACCACCTCGTTACGCTTAGGATCATTGTGGAGGAATTCCGCAATGATAAACCCAATCTCTTTTGTTGCTTTGTGGACTTTAGAAAGGCTTTCGATATGGTTCCTAGAAACAACCTTTGGAATAGATTAGAAGAGCTAAATGTTCCTTTCGAGTTGAGAGCTGCCACTATAAGGTTATACGAGAATGTAATTGCCATGTTAAAGAGAAATGAGTGGTGGTCGAAAGATATTAAGTGTAATATTGGAGTTAAACAAGGTTTCCCCCTCTCCCCTACCCTATTTGGCATTTACATCGACAAGTTAGAAGCTTGTTTAGAGGAAGCAGGCTGTGCTGGCACAATCTTAACTGGGATAGTCATCATCCTTCTTCTCTATGCTGACGATATTGTTCTTCACGCAAGGTGCCCATTTGACCTTGATAAGCAACTTAGACTTCTTAAGGATTTCTGCTCTGCCATGGATATGACTGTTAACACTGACAAAACAAAAGTTATGATTATCAAATCCAAGAAGGACACTTACACTAATTTTATGTATGACAATAGTAACTTGGAGGACGTGTCTTCTTACAAGTACCTAGGAATTGATATTCATCACAAGCTCAACTGGAACTATAGCATTGAGAAAAGGATTAATGGGGGTGGAAAGCTTATTTTGGTCTTGAAAATGATTGTAAAACGGCAAACCTAGTAATGTGGGATAGAAAGAAGTTCCTCTTTGAAACTTTGGTCACTCTTGTTATCTTATATGGATGTGAGGTTTGGGGTTGCAACATCTATAGAGAATCCTAGAGAAAGATTGAGCAAATCCATAAGCGTTTTATAACGTATAATCTCAAAATTAAAAGCAATACACCTTATCCTATTCTCCTTATCGAAGTGGTTTTTTCCCCTATCGAGAGCCTAGCTATGACTAGGCTTCTGTTGTACAAGCACAAACTCAATAACATAGGAGGCCATAGACTTCCTAAGCTAGCTTTAAATTCTAGCGAAAACCACCTAAGGCTCAAACGAAGTTGGTATAAAGACATCAGGGCCTGGTTAAACCATTGGGAGATCGACAAGAATGTTGCTTTGCAAAACATTAATAACATTAAAAATATTGTTACTTATAAGTTCAAAGAAAAAATGGGGTGTGAGAAAGATTTAGCAGCTAAAAGAAAATTAAGATATTATAAGGAGGCCATCAACCCCACCCTAGAAGATCAAAAGTATCTCTCTATTCTAACTAGCTCAAAGAAGAAAATTAATATAGCCAAGATTAGAACGAACTCTCATGAGCTTCATAGTGAAATGGGTCGTTGGGCAGTTCCTAAAACACCATGGATGGAAAGGATCTGCCATCTTTGTGAGAATATGAACATTGAGGATGAAAATCACTTCCTCTTAGAGTGCCTCGCTTACAACCACATTAGATCTCAGTTTCATAATCTTTGTTGCAATACTAACCTTCCTAGCCTTTTATAATGTCAAAATTATAGTGAGCTAGGGAGGTTTCTCTCCAAGCTTTTTGAGCATAGGAATAAAATCTTAAATCAAACTAAATAATTCGTTTCTTTAGCTTCGATAGACCAAAGTTTGGTCTCAGTGGATGTTAACCATCATCATCATCATCATTATATATATATATATATATTATTAATATATATATATTATATATATATTATAAATAAATAATAATAATATTATATATAATATATATATATAAGATAATATAATGTAGTAATATCCACTGTTCGGGAAAAGAAATGAGTGCACGCAGTTGTAATAATTGTAAGTTATAATTAATATAGTTTGTAAGGGGCAACGATATGTGCGGGTTCAAATCTCTCCTCTCAACTATAAATGTGATTGACTGCAATATGTCTTATCTAACACAAGTTCTAAGTATATAAAAATTTTACTCGTGCTAGGTTTGGCAATATATATTTTTAATAAATAAAAACATAAGAAATATAATTTTATAGCATTAAATTAGATTAGTTTAATTGAGTAATCTAGAATAAATGTGTGAGAATTAATTTTTAAAATAATAATTAAAAAATTTATTATTAAGCTTTTTTTTTTTGTCTAACCAAAAACTAGTTGTTAATGTTAATTTTGATTAAATAATATTATAATCCTAATGGCTAATTATGGAACTTCGTAACTTCTAGAAATGGAAGTTACTAAACAACTCATAATAA
Source organism: Pinus taeda (assembly GCA_000404065.3). Lineage (NCBI taxonomy): Eukaryota > Viridiplantae > Streptophyta > Pinopsida > Pinales > Pinaceae > Pinus > Pinus taeda. The sequence continues at coordinate 257,125 of APFE030997165.1, forward strand.
GACCTCAACCAATTATCTTACAAATAAATAAATTTAAACAAAGATAATAAAATAACATAAATTGAACTCCCAATGTTAAATTATGGATAAGCAACATAATTTTTTTGTCAAAGACAAACTAATACAAAATTAAAGGCAAAATTGAATGTGTAATACCATGCCTACCATAGCTTTTTCAATTTTTATAATATTACAATTTTTTTTTAATCATTGATATTTTAAGAATTATATAATGTTCTAGTTTTTATAAAACTTATTCTTAATTTGATAAAGTTATTTTTCTAAAAAAAATCCTATTATAAAACTCATTCTTATTCTTATTATTTTTTTAACACAAATAAGAAGGATTTTCTATCAATTGTGTGCCTAGCCACAACAAGGTATTTGGGGAATTTACATTTTGTTCAAAGATATAAAAGCATTTAGAAGGATGGGAATAATTAATTCAATTTTTCTATAGAGATATTTGCTACATTCCTTCCTAGAACAAAAACTTAAACATTTGCTACTATAGACTCAGCAATATTGGCCATTTAACAAAATGCATTTACAAAGAGCAACCATATCTTATTTAGGAGGGTCTATGGACATTTTTTCCATGAAGCTGTCGGGGGCACTACTAACCATACTTCTATTGTCCTCATTATTTCTCTAAGTTTGGATATTGGCAAACCGACGGCACACCCAATCCATCTCATCCTCCAATTGTCTAATTATGACTTGTTGACTCTGCATTATCTTTGTTAAAGATAAAATTTGTTGATGAAGATCATTGACTTCCTCATACCAGTCCAACAAAGGATGCAAGCATAGGTGACATTGGTGTGCCATTGGTGACTTGCAATCGTTACGACGATTGTAGTTAAGAATGTTCAAAGGCAGTGATATGAAATTTCTCATCGAAGATCTTTGAGCACCTAAACTCAAAAAGCCACAAAGCTGAGAAAAAAAAAAGGTATAAGGTCGACTAGAATGCCACATGGAATCAGATGTAGTTGGGCAAATTCATAAGATGGGTGGGCAACTTTGCCTCGGGCCTTGCCTTTTCTTTAAGTCAATTTGTCTAAGCACGTAGGGACACTGATAGCATAAGTAATCCAAATTGGAAATTGTTGCAATTACTACTGGCGCAGCCCGAAATTCTGACATGTTAGAGATTAACGGCTCATCTGTATGCATAATCCACTGGAGCTCATGAATCATGTAACCAAAGGAAAATTATCACTTGCTAAGAGAGAATGAGCTTCAGTCCTGGTCTGAATGTAACACCCTCCTCCCACATTTACCCAAGTTATCTAGTCCACTAGGGTAAACATGTGACAATAGGCTACTACAATCTGATTCAACTCCTCATGTATAGGGAAGGAAGTGGAACTGACACAATGTTGGCATTATGATTCTGGTATGGCTCTATGATACAGGTGTTGTACTTGATGGCAACTCACTCAAGTGGCAATGGTCTGTTTAGGCTCTCAAAATGAAGAAAATAAGAGGTTCGCAGGTACACAGTTCAAAAGGCGCGGACCCGCAGGTACGCCGTTCAGCAAGTTGTGGTCATGTACGCAGGTTGTCCGAACAGAAGGTGCGGACCCCAGTGCACACACTTCAAGGCAGAGAAGTGCGCTCACGAGGGGGTTTCTTATGTTTGGCCCGTGGTATTTAGCTCGCCATTCCTGATGCTATGGTTTTGGCCGTGGTATAGGATCTATTTTAGCCTCGGTTTGGATCCCTTGCATTGGTTATTGAAGGTTTTGTCCCATGGTGTGAATAAGGGCTTGTCTATAAATAGGGAAGGAGATCACTTGGCTGATGTATCTTTTCAATTGAATATCTTAAGATCTGAAATATTGGGTTGTCAATGTAAAATGCTTGATCTAAATCAAAGTAAATTTGAATGTGAATCTATGAAATCGTGATCTCTCGGGCGCATGATCAGATTTGTGGATCTGACTGACTGTGGCACATTGGAGAACTGTAAATTCGGCCCTAATCAGAAGTCCGCAGGCGATCCATAGGTGCAGTGCGGGGGTACGCAGCTCAGTAAAAGGCTCAGCGTGGGAGTACGTTGCGAAACCAAAGGTGCAATGCGGGGTACGCAGCGCAGGAGAGGGCACAGTGCGGCGCACACGCAGTACAGAAAAGGGCAAAGTACGAGGTACGCAGGCGAGAAGAAGGCACAGTGCCGGTGTACGCAGTATGTCAGAAGTAAAGGTGCGGATCTGAAGAAAAGTACGCAGAGCATAAGAACAACCAGTGCGGATCTGCGCAGTTCAGTCTTAGAAGAGCTGCGGATATACGCAGGCCCCTGTTGGTGAAGTTGCGGTCTTATCTTGAAACTATTGTTGATTATCCTTTATCTATTGCAGCAGAGTTCTGGGTTTATATTTCTGGTACTTCTTTTCTGTTTACAGCATTCTGAAGAGTTGGGTGATTCATTGGTTCATTGTATAAGGAGATTGGGTGATTTTCATGTACTTGATGATTATTTGATGTTCATGGATCCAGTTTGAAAATTTATGAAAAGTGGTCCTTGAAAGAAAAGAAGTAGGGGGTTGTAGCTCCCTTCCAGGAGAGACTGGAAAACGAGAGAGAGTTGTAGCTCTCTGCAGTTTGCAGCCTGCGTACTGGTAAAGGACTGCACCAGTACAAGACCATTGTAAAAGGAGTTTCTAATTTGAAAGAAGATAGAGACATATTGCAGCAGGTGGTTTTCACCCACATTGGGTTTCCACCTTATATCTGGTGTTCTTTGATGTGA
>APFE030997178.1:0-30572 GCA_000404065.3 Pinus taeda
ATTCCTACTAGACTCCATGCAAAATTCGCTAGAAAGCATAACTTGAAAAGGGTTAAAAGATGAAGTGTTATAATATAGCTATAATGTGTTATTGCAAGGATTTTTCTTTTAATCCAAAATTTTAGATTGGTTTATTCAATAAGACATGTGGTTCTTTCATCAAAGAAAGTACAATCAATCTAATAAAAAAATAAAAAATTCCTATTGTAATGAAATCTTAAATTAATTATTGAAATTTTGTATAATGTGTTTTTTCCACCCAAGGAAAAAAATCATAATTTTCATTCATTGAGAAAAGGATCCAAAATTATATTTTAAAGATACACATAAGGTTTATTTGTGTTGTTTTCGCAAATACGTTCTAAAAGTGTTTATCACTTCGTTAACATAAAACCATATTTTGGTTTGAAAAATATATATTATTAGAAATCAATTCATAACATGATGTAGAAAAAAGGATATTAGATCCTACTGAGTGTACAAAACTACCTAGATATAATAGTGTTTGAAAGATAGTGCAAATATAAACTATCAAGAAATATATGTTTTTCATTACAACCCTTGCACGTGGTCTCTCAAATTCCTATGAATGTAAGCGTAGTTGTTGCCCTCATGTTTTTCCAACACCTGCCACAAGTCCTTTTCCCAATTTATGCCTTCTTTTCATAAGCGGTTGGAAGTCTAATTATGTTGCATATATGTGTGGTAAAAAGAGATGTAATTGAAGTGTTCTCTAATCCTTAAAGTTTCATTACTAAGAGGAATATGAAGAATCTTTCAATACACCTTTTTGTAAATATTAATCTAATTGATTATCAATGAAAAATTCACATACACTTGTAATTGTGTACATCTTTTATATAGATCATGTAGTAATAAATAATTGCAAGAAACATGTTCCCCCTAATTGTTTTCCCCTAGTCGAAACAAAATTTTGACATGGAACAAAATCAAGTTTCCTCATCGTCCCCCAACATGTCATGCTCTAAGCATGGAGTAATATGATGAGGACATTCCTCAACAGTTATTTCTCTAGATTTCCACCATGGAAGCCTAAGAACCCATAAATACCTGTAATGGGATTTGGGATATAAATAATTTACGAGGTCATTATGTGAGTAGCCATGAAACAGTCCTATATCTCACTAAAGGAAAAATAACGAATATGGAGTCCCATCTAATTTAGGCTCATCTACCTTTGAAAGCCCTCACTAGGGAGTTAGGAATTGAATTCTTACCTCCTCCTCCTCTAGCCTTACCCAACGCTCGAACGCAATAATATGGTTCAAAATATTATGTTCACCAATATAAACCTCCCATCCCTAAGATTATTAAATCTCAAAAATACAAGGAGAAAGAACTAGGTCGATTTAGGTAGGATAATCAAATTTTGTTTGAGGTGGAGGGTGTCCATATTGTTACCAGAGAAAGCATTGCCATAGTCACACAGAAATGGGAGAATTCCTAGGAAAAGACCATCAGTAGTTCCTATGGTGTGTTCATTAAGTGGGGCCACCCTCGACTTCCAAGAGGCCATGGTGACCCCTTTCAATACCCTTCCAAGGATGACCAACCTCACCAGCAAGTCCTATGAAAAGATTTCTAAGTTTGTTATATGTCAGTAATTTTCATATTATCTATTGGTATCTATTTTATTCTTGTTCCTATATTTCGATCTCAAAAACGATCCTCAAACCTATTAAGATGATCGTCTGGTTTCCATCTTGATGGAGGATGGTCTCTCCTTATTTTGTGCCTACCTAGTATGAAGTTTCCATCTCGAATGTATGGTTGTTATATATACTCTACACATGTTAACTCCATGTATTATATATAAATTTGGGAAAATATATTGAAAATGGTGCCTACCTAAAAAGAAAAAAAACGTAACCATGAATTGTTTGTAATCAAGAATTTAATTCAATTCTTGCCTCCTCCATATTTGGCTTCACCGAATATTTCAGTGTAATCAATTAGTTCTAACTCTTGTATTCAAGGCTCTAAACCTCTTAGAACTTAAATTTATGGAAATAAAAAATCAAAGGAGAAGGAATTAGGTAGCCCAAGGGAGGAAGTAAAAACTTCAGTATACGTGGTCGATGTCAAAATTGAGACCAATGAAATTACTACGACATTGAGCCAGAAAGAATATACTTCACATAAAAATAAATCGACCAACTCGTATGGTGTTTTCACATAGTATGAGTGACCTCATTGGATAACAAAAGGCCACGATGAACCTTTTAAGTACCCTGCCAAGGATGACCAAGCTCACCAAGAAAGACCTCAAGAAAGTTTTGTAATATTTTTCTCTGTCACTATTTTTCATGTTATTTATCAATATATACATTATTATTTTCACTATATTATAGACTAAAAACTATATTCAAACATACCAAGAGGACCATCTGGTTTTCCTCTCAAGGGAATATGGTCTCTACTTAGTTTACACCCAACGAGTATGGTTTGGACATCTCAAAGGTACTCTCCTTAGATAGGGTTTGCACATGTTAACTCCTACTTGTCTTCTATGTAAATTAATGAAAATTTTGATTGCTTACAAAAAAGGAAAAAAAAAGACCCGGATGCGGGTGTCAGCACAACAAACAAAGGCCATGTGTCGGCCACGAGGAGTGTACAGCGAGCCGGCATCCTGGAGCTGTGTAATAAAGTTCAACACTGCTGAATTGAATGGCATTCAATGCCATTTACGCCGGCTTCTGTCCCAAGGGATTATCGAAGGGTATAGCAGAATGAACACCAGGATGTTCGGGGAGGAATGTTGGTCTGTTCAGGCACGGAATTGCAGCCCTGTTGCGCAAGAGAATGTTGGTCTGGTGAGGAAGGAGGGAGGTGCTGGAGAGAGTATTCCTCTATGCAAAGCCAGGCATTGTGCAGGGAGGAAGACACACTCTCGGCATTGTGGGAAGATCGTAGTCGGGGTACAGGCACTGTTTCAAGGAATCCTTCTCTCTGTAGCGAGACTCTTCAAATTCATCACGTCTGAGGTGAAAAGGGAGGAGATAGCGATAAAGGGCAAGCAGTTGAAGGCAACGGCGGATCATTCGACTAACATGGCTCCTCGTCAACGAGCCACTTCCTGCCGTGGGAGGAACTATGGACAGAGGGGACAATCTGGAGGCAGGGGAATTCAAAGCCCGCGGCGTGTCTCCCCGCTTGCTTACGCCTCTCCAAGTTCATTTGGGTCTGAGGATTCTGGGAATGCCATTAGCAACACCGTGCAATCGGCAATGTTCAAATACAAATGCCTAACTAACAGGCCCATCATCTCAGCGTTGATTACAGCGATCTTCAATGAAGAAGATGAAGGGGAAGACAGCGGGAAGGAAGAATCAGAGGAAAAGGAGCCCAGTTCGGACAATTTTTCTCAGAGGAGGGGAAAGGAAGACAGCTCATACCTCCCCTCCTCTCAGAGTCGGCTTGAAGAAGATAGTAGCTGTGTTCACTCAGAAGAGCAGAACGAGGTTCTACAAGAAATTGTCAGCATAATGGCTCAGGATGATACAACTATGGCTCAGCAATCGTCAGAGGGTCCCCAGGCAACGGAAGCCTCCAGGAAGAATAAGGAGTCGGACGTCGTCTTTGGCCATGTCCTGTACCCGAAGCTCCCTCCAGGAATTCATCGACTCGAAGACATCCCGGATGGCATGGAGGTGACTTGCGAGGTTGATCCGGAAAGGGATGGAGTGGAATGGGAGGCGGCGAAACGGGCAGCGGCAGACCGTGCAGAATGCTCCAAAAATCTCAACTGATAAGCACTGCTTGGCGGGTAAGGTTTGAGACTCCGGGTCTGGGGATTCTGCACATGTTTTTTGCTATGTTTTCGATTCAAAGGGTTCTATTCGGGATCGGCTACCTGTGTATATCAACCATGGCGACACGCTCTTCGGCTAGCGTCTTTCAGAGACAAGCAGGCACCTGTGCCTGGCTCATTTTGAAAATGCTTTGTATTTTGGTAAAATTCCAAGCCTATCATGTATAAATCTTTAGCTTGGAAATGTTTTTTGCTGATAGCCTTCATGTAATAGTTTCTACTGTTTTGATAAGCTTAAGTGCTGCTATCATGTTCCTCTATCTCAGCAAGAAAGATCTGTTGTGGAAAAACTTTGACAGAGAGTTGTTTCATCACTCTCAGAGGTTAAAACCTCTTGTACATATTTTTTCAATTTTCTTAATATAAATAGTTTATCCTTTGCCCAAAAAAAAAAAAAAAAGTATACTCATGAATTTTTGCTAACTGTTATTCATTGTACATCATTTTAAAAGTATAATCATGATTTTTTTTGTAACGATTAACAAGTATTATCAACATATAATTATTTCAAAAATATACATATGAAATTATTATAAAATATTAAAAATACATCACAAATAACTAAAATTATACTAATGGCCATGATAATATCATACATAATCTTTTGGAAGAACCATCATTCAAGGTAGATTTAAAAACAAGATGTTTTGGAAACCTCCTTTAATTAATATATATTTCAAAAAAATAATTTATTATTGTTCTTATTATTATCCAATTTCAATGTATGGGACCCCCTTGTTTGTGGGACAAAGGACCCAACTCTGTGCAACAATTTGACTGCTATGTCTATGGAATAATACATACTCTACCCCCCTTTGGATTTGAACATGTGATCTCTTAGGAGGAAACACATGCTCTTAACCATTAGGCCCACTCAAGTTGTATGCTTCACAAAATAATAATAAATAATAACATCACAAGTATGTGTAGCTATGTTATACCAAGAACGAGTCATGCAAACAAGGCATACAATACCTATAATATGTATCAATGCTCGATACGTGGAATCATATATGTTAGATGGAATGTTATATATATATATATATATATATACCATGGATGATTGCAAAGGTTATATGTATCAAATGGATAAGAGAAAAATAACACCATTCTTTAATGAAGACATAGTGAATGTGACATATACTAAGGATCTCTAATTAATTTCTTGACGAGTAAATAGATACGTGACACTTTATTTCCTTATATATGTGAGAAAAAGAGATGAAAGTTAAGAGATATTTAATCCTTAAAGAGTTAATAGCAAGACGAGTAAGAACAAGTTTTTTTGCACGCTTTTGGATGTGAACATGGGTATGATTAACCTCTCATAACTTGGAATTCTCTATGGATTGAACAATACGATGAGGATATGCCTCAACACATCAGGCTCCAAATTTCTACCATGGAAGCTTAGGATGTCATAAATACTAGCTATGGGCATTGGATTGTAAGGAATTTGATGGGTGATCATTTGATGGACCATGAAGTTGTCCTACAACTTATCGAAGGAAGAGTAGTGAATATGGAGTCCCATTGAGCTCACACTATTTTATATTTGAGAGCCCTCACTAAAGACATGGTAATTAAATTCCAACCTCATCCTCCTCCTCCAGTCTCACCCATTGTGTCATTGCTATCAAATTACTTAGAATCTTGTGTTTTGGGCTCTAAAACTCCCATCACTTAGATTTATGGACCTCAGAAATCAAAGGAGGAAGAACTAGGTGATCCAGGGGAGAAAGAAAACACATCAGTTTAAGTGGAGGAAGTTTGAATTGTGACCAACGAAACCACTTCCATATCCACCAAGAAAGTGGAGAATTCATAAAAAGGACTGACACCAGCCTATATGGTGTGTTCATAAGGTGGGTGTTCCCTCCTTGGATTCCAAAAATCCATCATGATGACCCTTTTAAGTGTGTTGTCAAGGATGACCAGGCTCACAACCAAGTCATAGGGGATGATCGGGCTCACCAAAAAGACCTAGGGAAGGCTTTCTAAGTTTTTACTCTATCAATATTTTCATATTATCTATTGATATCTATGTTGTGCTTCTCAAAGTATTCTAGACTCAAAAACTATCCTCAAACCTATGAGGAGGACCATCTAGTTTCCCCCTCAAGTTTCAATGGTCTCTCCTAGTTTGTGCCATGGTAGTATGGTTTTAGCGTCTCAAATGTACTCTCCTCAAACAAAGTTTGTACATGTTCACCTCTGCTTGTATTCTATGTAAGTTTGTGGAAATATAATGAAGATTGTGCTTACTTACAAAAAGAAATTATAATCTACTTGTATTTTATGTAAGTATATGAAAATATAATGAAAAATTTGCTTACTTACAAAAATAATTTATAATCATGAATTGTTTGTAACTGCAATTATTCATTGTATATATTTATTTAACTAGTATTATAATCCAATATATATTTTAAAAATATAAATATGGCACTATCATAACACCTGCAACTAGTATTTTTCTAAATTTGTAACTTATTTTGGTAGGTGGTTGGGAGTCTAGTTGTGTTCCCTATATGTGTCAAAAAAATAGATGTAAGTGGAGTGATCTTTAATCCTTAAAGTTTCATGAGTAAGAGGAGTAAGAAGAAACTTTCTACACACTTAAGTATTGTTAGGGAAATTAATTATCAACATAGAATCCCCATAAACTTGTAATTGTTTACTTTCTTTATCCATGCCATGTAGTAATAAATGTTTGCAAGAAATATGTTCCACATATTTGTTTGTCCCTAGTGCAAACCATATTTTGACATGGAAGAAATAAGATTATGACAGGAAGAGGATGAATTTTCCTCCTCTCCTTTGTCCCAATTCACAAGAAGCTCCACCAATGTAGACCCATGCCCAAGATCGATCAAGTGATTCTTCTACAATAGCTCTTCAGGTAGCAACACCTTTATCCTAGGGAAAGTGACTAAGAATAATAAGTGATTTTGCTACTACATGATCAAGAGATGATGGGTTGCCTTGAAAAATGGACTTGTTTCATGTCAACCGCACCCCCTATCAAAATCTCAAAGGGGGTGCCTTGAAAGAACAAAAACTGGGATTTGAAAGTGACCACCTCCAAAATTCTTCCAATGGTGATCCTTTGCATGGACTAAACCCCACACCCCCTGCAAAATATCAAAGGGGTGCCTTGAAAGAACAAAAATTGGAATTTGAAAGCTACCACCTCCAAGATTCATCCAATGATGCTCCTTTGCATTGACTAAATCGACCTACTAATGCTCGGTAGATTGACCATATTTATTTGGTGAAGGGCATTCTTGAAAACATGTATGCTCATTTCCTCACTACTTATGGTTCTTGACCTAGAGTGGGATAGCATTAAATCTATGCATTTTCAAGTTTTGGAATTTGAGTTCAGATTAATTTAAGTTGTCATAGTCTGATAATTTTCTAGATGAGAGAGTAGATGACAAAAATAATATTTATAATGTAAATTTCTAGGATTTTCAATACAAAATCCTATAAAAATGAAAAAAAACAAAACAAAAAACAAAAAAATAATAATCATATTATTATTTGGTAGAAGGAAAAACATGAGCTTTAGAATAAACGATTAATTATTTTTTTAGATAACAACATTTTCAAAATAGAAAATTATTATAAACTAAAAATAAAGTAAACAACAAATAAATGGTCATTTAAATTTAACATCATTTAATTAATAAACTTGGACGTGAAATTGGAAAAACCAACACGTTGTCGCACAATATGCCTGCTGGTGTTTTACAATGGCTTATGATGCAATTCACGCCCCAATGGGCAGGAGTTGGGCAGGAGTGAGGACTACTGGAATCGACTTACTTCAAACCTAGTTTAGTTTTTCTGACTACTAGAATTGATTTACTTCAAACCCATGGGATTTCGGTGAACGACTTCTTCAATCCATTTAATTCAGACGCATGGGATTCCGGGAAACGCGTGTCAGTCATGATATCCATCTCATCTAAGCTATCAGGCATCATTAAAGCAGCAACTGACAACCCACAATGCGATCATTATACGCTTGTGGGCAGTTGTACACATGCGGAAGTGGTCATGACAAAAAAGGCTGAGAAAAAGATTGATAACAGAAAAAAGGCGACCATAGAATAGAGTACTGGTAGGTGATCCTTTCTAAAAATAAAAAAATATACTAAAAAATCTAAAAATAAAAATTATAAAGAAAGGTTCAACCACAATAAAATCGAAAAGCTAAAAGCTTAACGGTTTCAAGCGGATTTGAAAAATTTAAGAAACCTCCATATAATCTCGTTGTTAAATATGGCAAGAGGAGGCACATATATTTTGGTTCAGAGATCAATTTTGTGATATGCAGCTACTTACATGACCGGGTGGATATTTGATCTTTGGCGGGCTGAGTCCTTTGGATATCAGATATTTGTGGCAGAGCGGCTGGACATGTGTGGAATAGGAATCTATTGGATATTTGATACTTGTGGCACAGCAGCCGGACATGTGTAGAATAGAAGTGGTTGTATGTATGATTAGATGAACAAACTTGAGATGTGTGAAAGATGAGCGGTGAGTAGGGTGGAGGAGATCTTTGGGTTTTCAGATCCGAGTATTTATCTGTTTTTGTTTTCTCTTTTGTTGTGTTAAGCATGGCCATGCTTACTTGTTTTAATAATTGTTGTGTGGTATGTGCTTGTTTTTTCTTCTTCATTTGTTTTATATTTTTATTTATTTTATTAACCCCTAGTTCGGAAAGGGTGGGAGTAGGAAGTGAAGATAAACTTGAAGTAATAATGGAACAGAGGAATGGGTTTATCAGCATTTCACAGACAGAATTGTTGTATTTGTTAGAAACTTAAATTTATGGATAGAAATATAAATAATAGATAATTGTATTACAGTTAATGTGTATTTTAGAATGATTTAGTTGTTTACTGAGGGCAAAAAAAGTAAACAAAAAAAGATAAATATTACATACTTATCAAAGAATTATTTCACATGTATACCTTCCTGGCTTGGGAGGCAGAATCTTGATGTTGAATAAACCACTTTCCTGGGATGAGCCCAATTTGTTTTAGTATACAAAGTTATGTGATCATGTTCAATTTTGTAACGAAAACATTGTATTAATATGTCTATATTTTTGTTTCTTTAAGGTCCAAGAGAGACATGTGGCTTTGGTGGCCTGGAGAGAGCCAATTAGGCTCCTGCAATCTACCTATCCTTCTATCCTCGAGGTCGTGAAGTAGTTAAATCTATTGTAAGCAAGTATCGCTCATGCATCGCAGGTAATAGCTGCAGAGTCTTGAAAGCTCAATGCATGCAACACATGGACTAGCTAGAGAGTAACGTTGAATGGATGGATTCAATGTTGCAGAAGTGGGGAGGCCAATGGTGGTGTTGATGGATCTAGGCTTGAATTGAATGGGTTGGTACAATTCATTATATTTGAGGCATTTAATAAATAGATCTCACTTTAATCTTAAAATCCCTGGTTCAAATACTTTTTTCTATCAGTCAAGAGATTATTTTACACAATCCTAAAACTTAGTTCAAATACTTTTGCCATGCTTTTGGAAATGCTCATCAGTTGTATTTTTAGTTTTAGTCTCAATATGCAAAGAATCTAATGGCGTTCAATGTTTTCTCAGAATCGTGGAGGGTTCCTAATGTTTTAGTCTCAATATGCAAAGAATCTAATGGCGTTCAATGTTTTCTCAGAATCGTGGAGGGTTCCTAATAGATGTTCACATGTTTGATTGGAGTATTTGTCTGCCTTTGTTGGGTAGGTCATAAGAAATGAGATCCAAAGGGATTGGAATCTGCCATTTCGACGCAGAAAGGTTAGGGTTCATTTGATTTTATGTTTTTCATTTATAGTATCCAGTATTTATAATATACCTTTCTATTTTTAGAGGGACGGAGATGGAAACTAAAATAGATGCAGCATATGATTTCTTTTGTATTTCCTTTTTAAATTTAGTATTTATTTTTAGGGAACGAGTTTTGCAAATCCCTTCTCAAGTCCTCAAAGATACCCATGGCCATGGTTATCGCTCACGAATGCTTAAAATTATGGTTTCGTGTGAGAATTTTTTTTTTTTTGCCACTTATGTTTTTCTTTTATTTTAGTTTTTCAACCAACTTATATATAATGATGTGGAATGTAAAAATATTTTTAAAATATCAATAAATTTTTTAAATAAATTGATATTAGATGTTAGGTTAATATGTATTTTCTTAATATTTAATGGTTGTAAGTTTATAACTAATGTTAATTAAATTTTATAATATAGAATCATTGTAGTTTATTGTTTGTTAGTTTTATTTTTAAATAAAATCAATTTTTCATGAATATTTTTATTCATTATATTTAAAATTATAAATATTATGACATTATGGCAAATAATTACCACCGTGGACTTTTTTTCGTAATCATCACCTTTCAATAGAGAATTAAAAAATCACATGTTTTGATAGTTGCTTTTAATTAATATTTCAACATTGTAGATAATTATAACTATAACATCACAAATTATTATGAATACAATTTTTTTGTAACCCCAGCGATTACATATACATTTACAAAATATATCACGAAGTTTTTATAGTAAAATACAAAATAAATAAATATGCAATTTACAAAATAGCTTATGATTAGTTATAAGGAGAATTTTAAATGTTTGTATTTTTATTTTATTTTTTATTTTATTTAATTTGTTTGTTGTATATATGTTTGTGTTTGTTTCTTTGTGTTCTTGTTGATGTGGGTGTATACTCATTTTACACATACATAACGTCACAATTTAAATGAGTTGACTGGCCATATATTATTTTGTTTATATTAAAATTATTGTCTAATTTAATGCTGATTCTTTTTAGTGTGATGTTTTAGACTTTCCGGTGCCAGAATACCATGGAACATTTTGACGTGAAATCTTAATTGTGTTATTTAAACTAGTTTTTTGAAGCACCCTAGAAAACCCCTAGATTTAATATAGAAAAGATTTTTTTTTTTCCCAAAAGATTATCAATCAAAATATATTTCAAAAATACCATGGTGAATCTTCATCTTCTATTTTACATTTATGTTAAAGTTAATAAAAAATAGTTTGGAAGGATATCCTAGTATTTAGAGTATACAAGTATAGTTGTTTACTTATATTTTAATTTATATCTATTATTTTTAAATAGTATACATTTTCAAAATATAAATAACTATGACGCAATTATACCATTTTTAATATATATCACAAATAATTATACAAATGACAAAGACAATATCACAAATGATTTTTGGAAAGCACCATCATTTAAGGTACATTTAAGAATCAAAAGTTTTCATAACTGCATTTAATTAATATATATTTAATTAATAGAAATAATAATAAAATTACAAGAAACTATAATCATGTCCCAGATCAAGATGACTCTTTGTACAAACAACATGTAACCACTCATGCTGACGTGACTTTGTGCATTAATGGCTTGGGAAGGGTGACGATCCCATTCAGGTTCTCGTGTTGAGTATATTCAATATACAAGTGAAGGTGCCAATCACATGACCCCTAAGCACTCTAATCATGCTCAAGACATGATATCTTGTCTTACTCTCCATGAAAACAATCATTCTTATATTAACTATGCTCTAAAAGTTGTGTATATCTTCCATATCTATTGGTGTCTCCAACACATAGTTCCATCACCCTTATCAACCTCAAAAATTGTTATTTGGATTCCTTGCTAGCCTCAATTAGAGGTATCTATTAGTCTCTCCAATACGTAGCTCCATCACCCTTGTCAGCCTCAAAAATTGGTATTTGGATTCCTTGCTAGTCTCAATTAGAGGTTGTGATCACCTCGATCTATTTCTCAACATTGCTAGTGTTTATCTTTGTTATGTTTTCTCTTGGGTTGCCTTTTCTAGTTATTCTTTTGGATCCTTGTGGACCTTCTAGGTCTCTATTGTCCACCTCTACTACATTTGTTGGGCATCAGAGGCTAAGGAACACATAGAAATCCTCTCGCCAGTACATCCATGGTTCATGCAAGAGCACATACTCAACATGGAAGACGTGGATGTGGTTGTGCCCAACCTCTCACAATGTGGCATGCTCTATGCATGCAGTAATATGATGTGGACATGACAAATCTTGCTCTAAATTGCTACTTCTTAGCTCATAGACACACTCCATCAAATCATCTTACACAGTCATGGTACTCTCTGTCACTTTTTCCTGCCTACAACAGTTGCCATTGATTTCATGTGACATCAACATATTCTTTCCTAATTTAATCGATTGTCGACCTAACCATTTCTTCCATATCGGAGATCCACTCATCATAAATTTTATTAAGACAATGCTATGCTATCACTAAATTTCGATGCCTTCAGTTCCTTCTTTCTTAGCCCCTTTTGTCGTTTCCCTTCCATGGGACCATATGTTGTGACTGATGACTTTATTCTTCTCTTGACAATAGTATTGGTGCCTCCATATCATAGCTTGCATTAGAAATATTTTATGAGGTCTCGAGGTTCCGAGTTCCTTTTGCTTGACCATCTCTTGTTTTACACCATGGAACCAAGAGGTGTGACCAATGACTTAACGTTATGGTGATAAGGCATCTAGATCCAACAGAGGGGGTATCTTCCTATGTTGACTTGTCTCGCCCTTGGTTCTTTTTTTTTCTACATTCAGATGCCACCATACAGCTAGGCTCCCTATATAGGGACTTCCTTCATATTTGAATTTTGGAGGAGTTTAGAAATTCTAACCTCCTGAATAGTTCATAGCACTTAGGTGATAGGCCTTCTCTGTGCCCATTGGTCCTTTAAAACCCATGATCAATTTCCAACAAAATATTGGATCCCCAAGGCTCATCCCCCAATTCTTTTAATTAAATATATTAATGAAAAATATCATCTAGAGTTATTCAAAAACATGTTGACATATATTTTCGACTAAAATAATAACAATAGCTTATTAGTGAAATTAAATAATAGTACTCAAATTAATTTAACATATTTTTATTGATTTCTTTTTTTAATGTTGTGGTTCACGAACACCCCGGTCAACGGGTGGCACTACGTCCATGGAAAAATATGGGTTGATCGACCCCGAAGGGAATCTAGCCTCGTGGCCCACTAGCAAGGCCTGACCCCAAGGGCTTTGGGGAGATTGGACCCTGTGACCTCCCAATGGCGAGGCACTGATTTTGACCAACTGAAATAACCCTTGAGGCTAACATATTTTTATTGTATTATTTGATAATTAGAATGAATTTAATAATTAATACATTTTCCATACACTTAGAGATTCTATATTATTAAACTGGTATTCATATTAGTGAAATACATGTGATGCATACATATGTACCTAACATACAACGGCCTTAATATGCATGTTAATAATCTTATTACATTGTTAAGTGACTATGGGTCATTAGAATAATAAACATATTACATTGGTAAGCTACTATGGGCGATTACATAAACTACAAAAACTGAAATATATGAAACTTCGATTGGAGAGTTGGAATAAAGAAACGTTTGATGATATTTTGGAGGAGAAGAAAAAACTAAATGGGAAGATGAAAGCCATCCAACAAGATGTCATCATCAATTGAGGGAAAAAAACCCTCATTTAGGCTAAGATGGATGCATTATGGGATCTCAAGGAACAAAACAAACAGGAAGAAATATTATGGAAGAAAATGTGAAAAATCCAACTTCTCAATGAAAGGAAGAAAAGTAATAAAATTTTGCATAAATCCATCCTATATCATCACCGCCTTAAATAATATCTCATGGAAAGGAAAGAATGGGAAAATGCTAGAACTCAATGAGTAGATCTCTCAGGAACTAGTTCAGTACTTCAAACACATTATGAACAAAGTAGATATAGATAAGAAGGAAGCAAACACGTAGGTTAATACCAACATCATTTCCATAGGAACTGCAGAAGGAAAAATGGAATAAGGAGCTCTTGTGAGAAATCACCCATGAAAAGTTTGAGGAGACTATAAGAACGATTCCATCCAACAAGGTTCCAAGACCAAATGGTTTCACTATTAAATTCTTTCAATCACATTCAGCAATAATTGAGATGGATGTTAGGAAACCAACATAAGAATCTCAATGAGAAAAATCTATTATGATACCTTTAGATACCATCTGTCTCACCTTGATTCCAAAAAATGAGAAAGATGAAATCCTTATTAAATACAAAATGATTTCCTTATGCAATTTTCTGTGTAAAATAAGGAACAAGATCATTGCAAATCGTATGAAGTATTTCCTCCCTCAAATGATATCTCTCAAAAATACCATATTTGTAGTAGTAATACGAATCGTGGATAGAACAATGGTAGTGCGTTAAGTAATTAATTATCTAAAGGTTACCACAAGCATGATGTTAGGATTCTTATCTAAGTAAAAGACAATTTCTATACAATATCATTTTCGAAGAAAAGTGGATGAAATTGCTTCTTGCAATCGATATTTCCTAGTTGGGTGTCTAATATAATGCTCAACAAACAAGATACTAGAAACTTAGTAAGTAATAGTTAGGATTAAATACCAACTAGTGATTCCTTAGTTAGGATCCATGTAGTGTTACATAACCAGATCACAAAATCAGAAGAAAAAATAGATCACTGACTCGAAAATAAGCCTCTTCGAGGGGGAGAGTCCTTTTACATCACATCAATGAACAACGATTCAAATGATAGGACCTCCTTGCTATATATAAGATTCTAAGAGTTCACAATATAATTAGGGCCTACATAACAATAAAAATGTTCAATGGCCTCATACCTTTAAGATGGACATGTCATTAGAAAGAAAATCTATTTACTAGGACAAAATTATCCTTGATGTTAAGCAAAGAGTGCCAACTAAACAAGGATAACAAAAATCATAAAACAAATAATCCACAAGGATTTTTCATTTTTGTAAAGATTTGGTGAGTGTTTATCGTCTTGAAAATAACTCTCCAAATTTTCACTAAACCTTCATTAAATATTTCCAAATTTCCAAGTAATCATTTACATAAATTTTAGGGAAAATTTTCAAGTGAAATAAGTCTTTTATGATGAAGTGGGTGCAAACAACATTTAAAACTAAGTTCTGGAAATTTGCCTCACCAAGTATTATAACACTATTTTCATTTAATTTTTGTTGTTTATGTAGTTTGAGAAGAGTTTCAATTTGTTGCTTTAGAAAGCCACATCAATCAAAAAAATATGGTTTATAAGGTTAAGTTTCAAGCTCATTTCATGATCATATGTGAATGTAATGAATTTCGAAGATTATTAAAATTGATAAAAATAAGAAAACAACACTATTTAGCTCCATAATCACATGTGACATAAGCACTCTAAAAAAAGAGATTTACCACCTAAAATATACAGTTTACAGTTTGTACACTTTACAAGCAATGGGTAGTTGTAGTCCTTTTTTTCCTTAAAAAAATAAAAAATTAAAATACATATTTCAATCATTGAAATGTTTGTTGCATTGATAGAAAAACATTTGAATAAATTTGTTTGATATGATATGTGAAGGAAATTATTATTATGGGAACTGCAATGATTTTTGTGTTGATAGGAAACAAATATACTTTATATGATATTTAAAGGGAATGCTATTAATATAATAATTGAAAATATTGTTATTACTATAAAGATAAAAGTGATACATGAGCATTGCATATTCTAATTTTTTAGAAAAGAGAAAGATAATTAATACATGGGAAGAAATATGTGTGATATAGTTTGAATAAATAAACAAATATCTCATATAGTTTATGAAAAAATGAAATAGATGTGAACACTAAAGGGCTGAAAATTGATATTTTTAAAGTGAAATTGATTAGATAGATACTAAAATTATTATAAGTATAATGAGAAGGATAAGAAAAATAAGAGGCCATCATCAATAACCATTAAATCCTACTAAATGTTGAAAACATCAATTGACAATTAAGTAGAAAACAAAGGTTCTATTAGATGATTAATAACAATCAACATTGTTTATTTAAGTGTAACTAATTAGATGATCATGTACATACTTGAACACACATTTAAATAAAGTGATACTATAATATTTAAGCTCTAATTATTATATCCATTTTGTATGGATTTTTTATTTTAAACAGGCTAACATAATAATATTTAGTTATGATTAAATAGTTCACATAATAAATCCAATGACATGTTTATTTATTATGGCCAAATTACATTTAAAAAAAATAATAAAACAATTCTACATAATTTCATATATCAATATTATTAAATATTTACACAAATATTGATCAATTAAATTGAATGTAAAAGTTCTACTTTCACTTATTGGTTTTTAGTAACTCGTATCCACATTCCTGTGAAATAACTATTGATGTAGCTATATTAAATAATTAAAAGCATAACCCCCTAGTAAAAACAATTATTAGTTTTACTATTATATGTTTTATTACTTGCAAATAATAATATAATTTACAAATAAATTAAAAAAATTACATGTACCTCTAAATTCTATGATTATAAAACATCAATTTATAATTGATCATCAATTGTATATTTATTGTACATTAAATTGGTTACTGTTGGAAACAAATCACCACGATGATATTTATTGAGGTGGTGTTAATTAAAAACAAACTTATGACTTTTAAATGTTTATTTAATAATGATGTTCACAATAACTTTCTAATCATTATTATTTGTAATATTGTCATGGTCATTTGGATGCTTAATAGTTATATATGGTATATTCTTAAAATGTTATTGTCCTTATCACTTATTTATATTTTGAAATATATATTAGTAGATAATGTGTTATTATTATGTATGGTTAAGACATATATTAAAAACAATTATAAAAACTTGTATTTTTTAAAAGTATTTTAAATGACGGTGTTCCCAAAAGAGTATTGTGATATTGTCATGGTTATTTATATTGTTTTAGTTATTTGTGATATATTTTTAAAATACTATAAAGGTGTAGTGGCATACTTATGTTTTTGAAATATATATCTGTTGTTAAAAATCAATGTACAAATGATTAAGTTTACAAATAATTCATGATTATAGTACTTATGATGTTATCCTTATATGTATAGTTGAAATATCTATTAAGTAAATGCAAATATGAAAGCTGAATTCATGATTATGGTTACATATGATGTTATTATTATATGTATAATTGAAATATCTATTAAATGAATGCAAATATGGAAGCTTGTGATCTTTAGTGTATTTATATTTATTTGAGATATATTTTAAAAATATTATGAGTGTCTAATATTTATTTATATTTTTGAGATATATGTTGGGTGATAATACTTGTTGGAAAACATAAATATTAATTCAAATAAAAATAATAAACAATACTAGAAAAATAAATATATGATTGCAAAAGTTAATTTTGTTAAATTTAACATAAATATAAAAAGTAAAAATAAATATTTGTACTTCATAGTTGTGTTTTGAAATGAATATGATTGATAATAATAGCAAAACACATATATTTTTGTAAATTGAATATAAAAAGGTGAATAATATGATATTGAATTATAATTTTTACATATGTTTTGAAAGTAATATGTTTGATAATAATTGCAAAATAGATACGTTTTAGTAAATTGAATATAAAAAGGTGAATAACATGACACTGAATTATAAATTTTACATTGATATTGGCCAAAATCATTATCAATCACTTAATAAAAAATAAAAATAGAAATATTTAATATTATATCATATAAAATGAACTTGACTAGTCAATTTTAAAAACATTTTTTTTTTCAATTTATGCTAGTTTTGAGTTATATTTTTTAAATATATTAAATAATTGTTATAGATAAAATTCATGATCATAGTCATTTGTGATATCACAATTATTTGTGTTGTTGAAATACATATTATTTTAGTGTAATTATGAAAATATCTGACTTTCAAATATAGATTGTAGTTAAAAAAAATTCATAAGTTTTAGTGGTACTATAATAATAAAAAATATTAATTAAGAAAATGTGATATTATTGTTCTTTAAACAAATGATAAACTCCAACAAAACTATGAAATATCAATTAAGAAATTCTTTAAAAATAGATTTAAAGGAAGTTATTAAACAAATAATATTTGTAAAAAAAATCAAATTTGATTCAATTGAACACCAATTTATTGTAAACAAGTTATTATACAACATTCCAATAATTTAACAAGTGAATATTATCTATTTGTAAAAACATTGTACACTCACAAACAAGAATACTAAAAAACAAACACACAACAAAGAAAAACATAACATAAAATAAAGATAAGAATATTTAATTATAGGTGTAACGAGTTATAGAGTAACTTCAAATTGCATATTATTTATATTATTCCATTTCTACAGATTTCTAATATATTATTAAAATGTATATTCAAAGATTGTGCTCACAAAAAAATCCATTATAGTGATTTTTGATGTTATAATTATTTGTATTATTGATATATTATTTAAAAGCAATTATAAAGACTTTTAAATTTTTAAAATTTATATGGAATGACCATGCTTATGAAATAAAAAATCATGGTTGTATGATATCATCATAGTTTTTATAGTTTTAAAATTATTCAAGAAAAAATGATTTTATATAATTAAAAAATGTAACAAATCATAAATTCAAACAACTTTATCACATAAAATTTCATTAGCATTAATTATAACCTTACAACCATTAAATTTAAAAAAAATCCAAATTATTGCCACAAAATATTGAATTTATTATTACATTCCACAACACAAAATATAAGTTTGTTTTAACAAACAAATAAAGGCATAACTGAAAACAAGAATCCTCAAGTAACCGTAACCACTAAAGGCATTCTTCATAGATAGCCATGGGCATAGCTATCTTGAAGAGGCTTGAGAGGGGGTAAGCCCCCTCTTTAAAAAGAAAGGAAATACTGATTTCATTGATATGGTGTTTGAGTGTTTACAAATAATGATGTAATTTACAAAGAAAACAGAAATAATAAATTGAATCATCTTCATCCTCCATAACATTGTCAACACATTTCAAAAATTTGAATCAATAATTGTATAGTATGATAATTAGAAAACATTTTATTATTTTAATTTAAAAAAAAAAAACAACACCAACAATGCTAAGAAATGATTAACCACAGTGAGGTGAAAAACAAAACAACCAAAATTCTACTTCTGAATATTTAAATAATAATAACAATAACCATAACAAGAATCTAAATGACCAGAGATGGCAAATGATTCTAAGAATCAAATAAACCCCACCATTATATCATATTACTGAAAGTACTTCTGTGTTTGCTGGCTGGGTGAAGGAAGCAACGGATTCCAATTCCTTTCACTCCAAGGAGAGGCGAACCCACCCAAATATCGGTTATCAAGTAGCTAACAAGGGAATTACAAATCCTGAACAATTGTCAGCAAACATTGAACCCTATTATGGCTTTGCATATCTACAGGGGTGTGTTTGAATTTGAAATAATCTGGAGAACGTTGAAAAAAGCATTGGAACTAAATAATCTGATGATGGAAAAAGCATTTGAACCGGGATTTATAAAGTTAAATCTGTTCCGTATGGTCCATTGGCACAAAATCAAAATGATGAAATAACCTTATATACCAAAAGAAATTCAAAATGATGAAATAACCTTATATACCAAAAGAAATTGGGCTCAGGCTTACTCCCTATTTCACATCAGGATTTGGGCTCAGGCTTACTCCCTATTTCACATCAGGATTCCGTCTTCCCAGGCCTGGATCTAGATCTGTATATCTATACTTCAAATTAAAAAAAAAGCCTCCGTATATTTTTGTGCTCTGGCCATACAGTAAATCGTTTTAAAAATACATATCTACCTCTGTAAAATTTAAATATTATCAAACAATAAATACTTCAAGTAAATAAATCTAAAATGCACATTTGTCGATAATTATATTGACATCTACAGATTGAAATATGAAAAAAAATTAACAGTCAATACCTCCTCTCCTAGGATGCTGATGCCGATCGTTAATGCCTGCTGCACTCCTCACATATTTTCTCCCAACCCATTCCTCACATAGTTTCTCCTCTGGTCACAGAATCAGAGTCTAATAAAACCAACCTTCTCTTGAACCAGAGTCCAATAAAACCAAAATTCCAAACAAGAAAACATAAAGGAAATAAAACGTTAATAATAAAACACAGGACACAACAATTTAATAGCAGTTAAGCATGCCCATGCTTAAACAGATGAGAAAACAGAAAGAAATTCAAATAAAAAACCCCAAAAAACTAAATCTCGCTGCTCCTCTTTCACCCATCTCAATCTCAAGTGAATTCTGCTATCTAAGCATCCCCATACATGTCCAGCCACTCATGCCGCCAGCGCTGAGTTGCTGTTGTCAAATATCGAGCCCTCCATCCAAAATAATATCACATCGCCTCTGCTTCACCTCTCACTAGCGGCTCATCCAAAGAAATGCAGTCCCTCTACATAGATGTCATATTTGATGATAGTGAGATTAATGCAGGTTTGTTAAATTTTTGAGATCCGCCGCCTGACAGACTGTCATAATACGGGTAGCCGTAGGCGCGTTGTCCAATTTCATGTTTTGAATTTTTTTTTGCTTTTAAATGATCCATTTAATTTTTTACAGGCAGCTTTACACTGATATGTAATTATGATTGTTATTAATATTTTTAAATTTTACAAATTGTGAAGTGCCTTTTCCTATTATGGCCACGCATCCATCCACCTGAATTTCCTTTGCTGGGCTATTTCGGTGAACATTATGGAGCTGATCATTTCTCTTTTGTGGGTGGCTGCTTTAATGAGACCTACGAGAGCAGACGGCAGGGAGGTGTTGGGTGATTAAGGATGGTGGAAGCCTATGGGAGGTGTTGGGTGATTAAGGATGGTGGAAGCCTATGGGGTTCTAATCACACTTGAGGTGAGGAAGTCATTTCTGTCCATTCGAATTATCATAACATTTTATAGGAAGTATACTCATGAATGTTTTCTATGGGGTTCTAATCACACTTGAGGTGAGGAAGTCATTTCTGTCCATTCGAATTATCATAACATTTTATAGGAAGTATACTCATGAATGTTTTCTAACTGTTATACATTGTACATCATTTTAAAAGTATAACCATGATTTTTTTGTAACGATTATTCATTGTCGATAGTTTTTTAACCAGTATTGTCAACATATAATTACCACTCCAAGATTCATCCAATGATGGTTGGCAAAAAAATATATACATCTTAAAAAAAGCATCTTACAAATCTCAAGTTTGAATTAAGAACGAGATAGGTTTTCCTGATGTTATGTTTGAATTAAGACCTAGAGAGCTTTTCCTTGCATCATTAATCATCTGTCATTTACGTCATCGACAACCAAACCAGTTAATGAAATCAAATCTTTAAACATTAAGTCTTTAAATCATGCGTTTTCCATAGAATCTCAATCTGTCAATTATTGAAGTATATGTTTGATATTTTATTTTCACGTTGGAATCATATTAGCTAAAAGTATACGGCACCATTAAACTACAGTGCGCGCTTACGTACAGCATATTATCGATTATCAATGATTATATATTATAGATTTAGATTTAGGTATATATATAATCTCATTATCAGTCGGCATATATAAACATTATTACTGATTAAAACTGTTATGCTTAATGGTTTGTTGAACGAAATTACTTTGGCTTTTTACGGAGGAGAAATGGTTCCTGCTTTGCCGAGTTTTTTCAATTAAGCAGAAAATGTCTTTTTGAAGATTAATAAAAAATTAGGATGTTAATAAAAAACTGGGATTCGAAAGCTACCACCTCCAAGATTCATCCAATGATGCTCCTTTGCATTGACTAAATCGACCTATTAACGTTGGGTAGATCGCTGATATTTATTTGATGAAGGACATTCTTGGAAAACATGTATGCTTATTTCCTCACTACTTATGGTTCTTGCCCTAGAGTGGAGTAGCATTAAATCTATGCATTTACAAATTTTGGAATTTGAATTAATTATCATATTATTATTTGGTGGAAGAAAAAACAAGAGCTTTAGACTAAGCGATTAATTAGTTTTTTTAGATAACAACATTTTCAAAATAGAAAATTATTATAAACTAAAAATAAAGCAAACAACCAATAAATGGTCATTTAAATTTAACATCATTTAGTTAATAAACTTGGATGTGAAATTGGAAAAACCAACACGTTGGGGCACAATATGCCTGCTGGTGTTTTACAATGGCTTATGATGCAATTTGCGCCCCAATGGGCAGGAGTGAGGACTACTGGAATCAATTTACTTCAAACCTAGTTTAGTTTTTCCGACTACTGGAATCGATTTACTTCAAACCCATGGGATTTCGGTGAACGACTTCTGCAATCCATTTAATTCAGACGCATGGGATTCCGGCGAATGCCTGTCAGTCATCATATCCATCTCATTTAAGCTACCAGGCATCATTAAAGCAGCAACTGACAACCCACAATGCGATCATTATATGCTAACAGTTGTAAACATGCGGACGTGGTCATGACAAAAAAGGCTGAGAAAAGGATTGATAACAGAAAAAAGCGACCATAGAATAGAGTACAGGTAGGTGATCCTTTCTAAAAATAAAGAAATAAACTTTCTAAAAAAAAAATATACTAAAGAGGAGATCATTAGCAGGTGACTCTTTCTAAAAATGAAAATTACTCAGAAAGGTTCAACCACAATAAAATCGAGAAGCTAAAAGCCTAACAGTTTCAAGAGGATTTGAAAAATTTAAGAAACCTCCATATAATTTCGTTGTTAAATATGGCAAGAGGAGGCACATATATTTTGGTTCAAAGATCAATTTTGTGATATGCAGCTACTTAGATGAGGGGTGGATATTTGATCTTTGACGGGCTGAGTCCGTTGGATATCAGATATTTGTGGCAAAGCAGCTGGACATGTGTGGAATAGGAATTTATTGGATATTTGATATTTGTAGCAGAGCAGATGTAAATAGGAGTGGTTGCATTTATTGGATATTTCATATTTGTGGCAGAGCAGCTCGATATGTGTGGAATAGGAGTGGTTGTATGTATGGTTAGATGAACAAACTTGAGATGTGTGAAAGATGAGCGCGAGTAGGGTGGAGGAGATTTTTGGGTTTTCAGATCCCAGTATGCATCTATTTTTGTTTTCTCTTTTGTTGTGTCAAGCATGGCCATGCTTACCTGTTTTAATAATTGTTGTCCAGTATGTGCTTGTTTTTTCTTCTTCATTTGTTTTGTATTTTGATTTATTTTATTAACCTCTTGTTCTAAAACGGTGGGAGCAGGAAGTGAAGATAAATTTGAAGTGCAAATGGAACGGAGGAATAGCTTTATCTGTATTTCACAGTCACAATTAAGAAATCAGCACAAGAGGTATTTCCTGTTGTATTTGTTAGAAACTTAAATTTATAGATAGAAATATAAATAATAGATAATTGAATTACACTTAATGTGTATTTTAGAATGATTTAGTGGTTTACTGAGAGAAAAAAAGTAAACAAAAAAATGTAAATATTACATACTTATCAAAAAAATTACTTCACATGTATACCTTCCTGGGTTTGGGAGGACGGAATCCTGATGTTGAATAAACCACCTTCGTCGGATCAACCCAATTTGTTTTACTATACAAAGTTATGTGATCATGTTCAATTTTGTAAGCAAAACATTGTATTAATATGTCTCTATTTTTGTTTCTTTGAGGTCCGAGAGAGACATGTGACTTTGACTTTGACGGCTTGGAGAGAGCTAATTAGGCTCCTCCAATCTACCTATCCTCAAGGTTGTGAAGGAGTTAAATCTACTATAAGCAAGTATCACTCATGCATGGCAGGTAATAGCTGCAGACGCAGAGAATATCTGGAGAGTAACGTTGAATGGATGGATTCAATGTTGCAGAAGTGGGGAGGCCAATGGTGGTGTTGACGAATCCAGGCTTGAATTTAATGGGTTGGTACAATTCATTTATATTTGAGGCATTTAATAAATAGATTTCACTTTAATCTTAAAATCCTTGGTTCAATTACTTTTTTCTATTAGTCAAGAGATTATTTTACACAATCCTAAAACTTAGTTCAAAAAAAATTTCCATGCTTTTGGAAACACTCATGAGTTGTATTTTTAGTTTTAGTCTCAATATGCAAAGAATGTAATGGCGTTCAATGTTTGGTTAGAATCATGGAGGGTTCCTAACATATGTTTACATGTTTGATTGGAGTCTTTGTTCGCATTTGTTGGGTAAGTCATAAGAAATGAGGTCCGAAGGGATTGGTATCTGCCATTTCAGAGGAGAAAGGTTAGGGTTCATTTGATTTTATGTTTTTCATTTATAATATCCAATATTTATAATATACCTTTCTATTTTTAGAGGGACAGAGATGGAAACTGAAGTAGATACAGCCTGTGATTTCTTTTGACTTTCTTTTTTAAATTATATTATTAATTTAAACACTTAAATAGTACATTAATAATAATAATAAAGTTAGTATTTATTTTTAGGGAAAGGGTTTAAAAAATCCCTTCTCAAGTCCTCAAAGATACCCATGGCCATGGTTATCGCTCATGAACGCTTACAATTATGGTTTCTTGTGAGAATTAATTTTTTTTGCCAGTTATGTTTTATTTTATTTTAGTTTTTCAACCAACTTATATATAATGATGTCAAATGTAAAAATAATTTTAAAATAACAATAAATTTTTTAAATAAATTGATATTAGTTGTTAGGTTAATATGTATTTTTTTAATATTTAATGGTTGTAATTTTATAATTAATGTTAATAAAATTTTATAATATAGAATCATTCAAGTTTATTGTTTGTTAATTTTATTTTTGAATAAAATAAATTTTTCATGAATATTTTTATTCATTATATTTAAAATTATAAATACTATGACATTATCGCAAATAATTACCATCTTGAATTTTTTTTGTAATCATCACCTTTCAATAGAGAATTAAAAAATCACATGTTTTTATAGTTGCTTTTAATTAATATTTCAACAATGCAAATAATTATAACTATAATATCACAAATTATTATGATTATAATTTTTTTTTGTAACCTGAATAATTACATATACATTTACAAAATATATCACAAATTTTTTATAGTAAGATCCAACATAAATAAATAAATATGCAATTTAAAAAATAACTTATAATTAGTCATAAGTAGAATTTTAAATGTTTCTATTTTTATTTTATTTTTTATGTTATTTAATTTGTTTGTTGTAATTCTATTTGTGTTTGTTTGTTTGTGTTCTTGTTGGTGTGGGTGTATAATTTTACACATACATAACATCACAATTTAAATGAGTTGAATGTCCATATATTATTTTGTTTATATTAAAATTATTGTCCAATTTAATGATGATTTATTCGCTTTTGCAAATATTACTAATTCAATAAGTGCTTTTAAATTTATTTGTAATGTATTTTTATAATATTGAATTGTTGGATATTATAATTTGGTTAAAAGAATATTATATCTTCTTTTTAATGAACATTTGTAATTTATTGTAACATCATAAATAACTAATCATTTTTTTTAACCATTATTATTGATGATATAAATGGAAGTGACAAACTTTCATAATTAACTTAAAATTCTCTCTCTCTCTCTCTCTCTCTCTCTCTCTCTCTTTCTCTCTCTCTCTATATATATATATATAACTATGGTCGTAACTTCTTCTTTTTTGCAAGATTAATTGTTCAAAATCCTCATCATAAATTGAAAAAAATACATGTTTTAGAAATTAATTAGGTAGGTTGATAACTGATGTTTGAATTTTAAATAGGAGTTGTTTTTAGTGTGACTTTTTAGACGCCTTTTAAATAGGAGTTGTTTTTAGTGTGACTTTTTAGACTTTCTGGTGCCAGAATACCGTGGAAAATTTTGACATGAAATCTTAATTTGTGTTATTTAAACTAGTTTTTTGAAGCCACCGAGAAAACCAAACCCCTAGATTTAATATAGAAAATATTTTTTTTTTCTTTTCCAAAATATTATCAATCAAAATATATTTCAAAAATACCATGGTGAATCTTCATATTTTATTTTACATTTATGGTGCATCTTCTGGCTCGTCCTCAATGATAAGACAACCATAAGAACGCAACAATTGCTATGCTTGTGCTCTATTAGCTCCTCCACTCACTCAACATTTTAGTTTCATATTGTCAGTCATGATTGAAGGGGAAAGTACTAGGGGAAGTACGTGGGATTGAAAGGAAGTCTATGCCATCTTGGGAGCTAGTTCGGGAATAGGATAGTGTGATAGGAGAGAAGGAGATGTTGAATGAGTGGATAAGGTCCAGTAGAGATTAGTGGAGACTACTAATTCATTAGAATTAACATCCTTCCTTATGGAATCTTATTTGGCTTGTTGCTTCTTCCATAACTGTCTCGCTAGTAAACTTTTGAGGCCCAATGCCCATCACCTAGGCACCTTAATTCATCATCTTCCATGGAGGATACATTGTGTGGTATACTTTCATGAATATTTGGGATGAAGAGATTAGACATTTTGTCAAATTCTACATCATGGGGATGACACTCACTACCACATCCATCACCTCCATTAATTACACATCTACTCTCCTAAACCATAGTAGTAGGTGGGAGAATGAGGATGAGGAATTTAGAATCACTGAGGGAATGGTAGCTTTTATTTAGGAAGGAAATAAGAGTATGAAAAGGTGAGTGATGAAGCATGAGAAAGTTGGGTGACAAAAGAGCCAAGAAATATTTAGACAAAAAAAATGTTTTCCATCGCCAAGTAGGTTAATGAGGCATTAGTGTTAAGTACAAGGAGATCACACAGAGGATATGGAGCAGTGGATCAAGCATCATGAAAATTGATGGATTAGCTGACTGAGTGGGCATATTAAACGTGGATGAGAGCCAATGTCTATGTGAATGCATGCTGATGGTAAATGCATTCAGGAAAACCATCCATTGCCAGGAAAATTAGTGGGGAATTTGATATCAAATTAACATTTATAGAGAGAAAAAAATTGAATGTAAAATATTTTTTAGTGTGTTCAAAATTATTTTCCACTCAATAATATCATGCACATGCTAAATTTATTTAATACGTAATAAAATTTCATACCAAACATTTAGAAAATATTGATGGCAAGAAGAAATTTATTGTAAAAATAAATAAATAAAGCCAAGGATATTTCTCATCTAATTAATTTGTGCTTTCTAATAAAATGACATCATGGAGATGTATAATTCCTTTAGTATTTGATACGACTTAGGATTTAAAATACTTAAAAAAAGGGAAGATTGACAACTATGTATTTAGTAAATAAAAGAATTGAAAAAATAATAACTAATGATTCAAAACTTTTAATGGTGTCTACCTTAAAAAGAAGGAGATGTGTAATTTTTTCCTTATTTATCTTGGAGTTGAAATATGGCATGAATGTGTGTGTCTGTGTCTATGTTGTAGTAGTATACATAAATATTCCAATTTCAATTATCTATATACTATATTGGTAAATGAAAAGGTAAATTATGATTAAAAAATTTTAGTGGTTCGTAACTCAAAATGAAAGAGATATCTAGTTCTTTTTTCATTTAGTTGGTATTTGACACATGAAATATATATATATATTATTATAAAACTAAGATAACATGAAGGTTAAATTTTTCCTTGATCAACATGGGGGATAGATGGGGAGAGGGTCCATAGACAAGTGGCATAGGATAACCAAGCCTATGTATGCTAATTCAAGTGGTTCCTTTAGAGTGAAAGGATAATGTAAGCTAGAGGGGCTTGTGCTTTGGTTGCTATGGTGTGCTAACTTACACAGTTTGGCACCTCGGTGAGTGGAAAGGTGGTGAGTATCATTTGGATCGCGAGAAGTGGTGAGGACAAGAGCACTACTAAATTTTCTTGCTGCAAGAGTTAAAATGGGATGGCTTTATTATCTTCCTTGTCTAGTAATAAATATGGTTGTACCTATAGGACCTAGGAGTTCCTTTGTAAATGGAATTTTTGATGAGGTGCTCATCTTTTCTTTTTGGGTTTCCTCATGTTTATGATCTCAAGAATATGTCATGGTCCCTATCGTCTTTAGTGGTATTTGTTGCATGCATCTATCTCTAGATTTCCTTGCGGTTGAGACTGGTAGTTTGAGGTCTCAGGCTCACTACCTCTATCCTTGGTTTCCTGGGGTACACTATTCAAGAGGAAATCTTGTAATGATGGGGTTTCTTGTTTAGTAATATTGGTGGAAGAATATGTAATTTTTGACAATTTTTATCTTGTTGAGTTTTGAAGTGGGACTCCATTACCAAGATACAACAGTTACCAAGCTACAACAGCATGGGGTTCGATTCCCCGCATCCTACAAATTATCTGGATATCTAGGGTTTCGATATCTCTTTTTTATCTACAATGTTTGGTTTCTTTAGACAAATACTTTAAAACGTATGTAGTTTTGTGGCCGGTTACAGTGAAATTCAAATCTATGTTTTGGTTTTCTACATTTCTTTCATTTTTTGCTTCAAAATATCAACTAACATTAATTCGTTCATCAATGTATGTTGCCTTATAATTTCTCTCCTTCCATGCGAGAGATTTGAACTCGGTGCCAATGGTACATGGTTTGGGGTTTATGCACTCATTCCAAGCTTTGGAAGACCTAAATGATCAAGTGAGACTTTGGAATGAGTTATGATACCTGGTCCATGAACATACAACTTCAAATCCATCCAAAGTATCTCATAATCTAAATGTCTAAATGAGAAAAGTAAATGACTTTCATAGTTTAAGAACAAATCTAGTTTACGTAGTCATTAATCCTTTGACAATGAACTGGAGGATCCAATTTTAAAATTCTACAACTCAATTCATTTCCTTACACCAGTAGAAAAATGGATTTTTTTTCATTTGGAAAAACATTTCATTCCCTTTGACAATGAACTTGAGAATCCGTTTTTTAGAATTCTGCAACTAAATTCATTTCCTTATGCCAACAGAAAAAGGATTTGTTGTCATTTATGCTTCGCTCTTAGCTATCCAGCATATTTTTTCGATGCAACTTGCTTCCTCTGAGCTGGGGACCATATCTTGCTTGTGCCCAAATTGGTCTTGCAATAAAAAAAACCAACTACATTAAAACCTAGTAACCATATCAAGAATTTTGCATAAAAATCAATTGAAATTAACTCCCAAAGTTGAAGAGGTGGCAAGGATTAATGTTGAATAGAGGCCTTATGCTTTCACCCTTTTAATATTTCTAGGTCTATTTAATGTTGAATCTTTGGTGAGGTGTGCATCATCAAACAGAACATAGGAAGAGAAAAAATGCAGTATGTATGAAGGCAAATTTTCCCATGCCCAAATTTGTTGTTTAAGCATTAGGTGCCAGCGGATTATGATGCGCTGAATTTTGGAATGTTCACATTCGATCATGTGAGCACATTTTAAAATTTTCCCAGACTACATTCGATATCCAAATGTGTATATCCTTCATTTTATGTTAATCATTGCTTTACATTTTGTTTCACTCTTTATGTGCTCAATCCTTTGAAGTGTTTAGAATAAGTTTTATAATATAACATATTCATATATACTATATGGGCTTTATTTTTGCAAGGGAAAAAATGAAATATACACTTGAAATTAGATAAACTATAATTGTATAATTGTATTTATATATACAATATAAGCTTTATTAGTTCCTTATTTTCTCATTTTTTTATATTGTCCTAAAACCTTTTCCATGTCATGTTAAAATGCAAAAAAAAAATTAGGAATAGATGAAAAAGAAAAAAAATTAGGAATAGATGAAAAGGAAACTTGATTATATTATCCCCAAATAGAAATGGAATGATTCATATTTAGGTGGCCTATTCTATGAGAGTAATTTTTAGTATGATGAATATGTCGACAAGTGAGAAGAAAAAGAAAAAAGAATATATATCTATATGTATACACATAGATAAATATAAAAAG
Organism: Pinus taeda; assembly: GCA_000404065.3. Classification (NCBI taxonomy): domain Eukaryota; kingdom Viridiplantae; phylum Streptophyta; class Pinopsida; order Pinales; family Pinaceae; genus Pinus; species Pinus taeda. The sequence continues at coordinate 29,858 of APFE030997178.1, forward strand.
TATGTAATATAGTTATAATAGTAAAATTCATGGTTATGAAATTATATTATAATGGATTGGCACTTTAATGAGGTTAGGAGATGGAGAGAAAGTCTAGATTAGCAACAAACTACTCATCATAAATCAACTATTTAGATTCATTGAGGGCTTTCTTTCACTAGAGTTCAAGACAAGTGATACTATTAGTTTAATAAAAGAAGTTTCTTGCCACTATGCAAGAATATAACAAAACAAGAGTTCTGGAGATAGGTAAGCACAAAAACATATGCGTGAACACAAGTAACATATTGACATGTAGTTGAGGTGAGGTGGATGGATGACATGGAACTCTAGCTTAGCTTGAGTGACATTACTAGAATTTTCTAAATTTGAGTTCAAGAAAAGGAATGTTGATTTCATAAGGGGAAAAAGGGGGAATAATATTATTTTACCATCAACAAAGAACACAATGGTTCCAATGACAACACTATGATTTCATCTAACACATTCCCAACACTGTACAATGATCTCTAGGTCAACAAATATTTCAACTAAAAATCCATGTAGTCTCTTTCACCATTCTCTATCCTTTTAAAACAATGACTAAGTATATGAGGTCAAAACCTCTACCCCATGAGCTTGTAATTTTTGAAATATTGGAGGCTTAGACAAATATCTCTCATAAACTATTGCAAATTTGACTTATTTCAAATCAAAGAAGGAACGTCTAGAAATT
>APFE030997179.1:2500-50185 GCA_000404065.3 Pinus taeda
CATGACCACCCCTTTCATTTCTCCCCCTATTCTAGGAAGGTTGAGCCATCTGATGTTGTTGCGAGTCACAAGGATAAGGTTGACAATAATTCTTGGACACAAAAACCGCCACCACTGTAGACCTCGACTAGGGTGCAGACCAGCTAGCTAGAAGATGGCCTAGTGGACTTAGTGAAGAAATGATCCTGTAAGAGTTAGACAACAATATACAGTAGAAAAATAAACGGTAGAACAATGAAACTGAGCTTTCCCCACCCCAATGACATGGGTTTGATAAGATAATCCAATAGTAGTGTTCCAGAGGTCATAATAAATCCATAAATGGGAGACAATAGCCAAGCTCGGGAATACCCTTGCAAATGCTCCCCATATCAAACAAATCAGAGGGTCCTTCTAAGAAGAAGAAGGAACAATTACCCTTATGCAAGAGATTAAAACGTGATTAAGAGCAAATTCCTAGGTTGCATGCACGCCAAGGGTGACAAGTTACTAAAATAGATAGAAAAAGTTTTAATTAAGGGCCACAAAATGCCAAACAAACCAACAAAGAGGGTACTATTCTAAGCCAAAGGAATGCCCCAAAGACATCCATCAACAGAGTTATGAGATACCAACAAAACACACAAAGCGAGGCATTCACAAAAATAACAATTTGAACATACTCACGACTACAACGTTCGAAGGAGAGATTATGCCAACTGAAACAAGTTTCCTACCCTGGAATGATTCCTGTGCTACCACCCGGATGATGAGGCCCTGACTAAAGGATCCTATGGAGCATATATTAATTCGACCAAGCCGTTATGGGCTATCCACATAAAACCTAGAGATCATGCCTGTGTATTTATTCAAGTGCCAATACTTGACAGCATTAAACAACCTCACCACCTTGCGCTTGGAGAGGTATGTGTGAGGGAAGTCGTCTGACCACCCACCATTCCATCTCATTACTATCCCAACCATGGCGTAGATCCCATCGGTTCCCTTCGTCTGGCTCTCACCCGATCGAGGTAATATTAAATTTATTTTGAAATTGCTTTAAAAATACATATTAAAACAAGAGCCATGTGGTGGCATGTCACTTATTTTTTATATTGGTGAGGTTTGTGCATAAAAGAGCCTTAAAATGTCTATTACTGAAGCTCCTCATTTAATGATATTGCACTTTAACAATGTGAAATGTATCATAATGCAAGTATTTTAATATCTATCACCTAACAAACATTTACTAGCCATTTAATTTATAAGATTAAACTAGTCACAATTATTAAACTAATTATAACTATTTTACTCAACATTTAATTTATATAAGACTAAGGTAAATATAATCTTTTTACTACCACATGATTTTATATTCTATTCTAATTTTGAAATCCAAGAAAACCTACTAAAGATTTAAAATTTCTATTTCACAAGATTCTAATAGCAATTTAAACATTTGCAACCTGAAAGCTTAGTATTAGTGTTGTATGAATCATAAGCAAGTATTGTAGGGATTCCGATAAAAAACTCTCGTTCAATGCATTGAGTTTCAAAGATATAAAACAACTAAAAAGCATTTACAAAAAATGAGTTTCTCCTCTACTCAACTGAGAAGAAAATAATATAACAGAGTCGAACAATACAATGATTTAAAAACCACAGATATTAGCCATATCTCAACCTTTCCATACTAGAACAATATGGAAAGAGTAGTAAGTTACTTCTGTTACTTCTTTAACGATTTCACATTACATAAAGAAAAAATAATTGTGCATGAATGTCCTAACTCTAGCGCCACTACATATGAATGTCGCAATCTTGATTGAAGAGCCAAAGGTTACCAGAGTCTGCTCATTTTTATTTATTTATTTCTTTATATTCTTATTTGATTAAAAACACACACAAAAATTCTTTTTTATTTAAATAAATTTTCTTAATCAAATTTTTTACAAAATATAATATTTATTGACATTATTTATTATAATATTATAATAAATAACATATTTATATTTATATTCTATTTATATATTTATCCTTAAATACCTAGAAGAACTAACCCTCTGAATAATAATTATACCTCAAAATTATATAAATAATAAAAAAAATCATTTAAATATGTATATTATTAATTATTAAAAAAATTACTTTATTTTTTTTTTTCTAAATTTGTTTGGTAAGATTTTTTGATCGAGTTGGGAGATTAACCATGAATTTCTATATAAATTTTTTAATAATTATAACTATATTTTACACTAAAACCAAAAGAAATGTTTATTCAATAATGTTCTCCTATTTCTTTATAAAATTGGTCAACATTACTCTTAATTAATAAGTAGACCCCTTGCATAGTGAATCTAAAAACAAAATATGGTAAAGTAGTTTACACAATTTTAAATTTCACACCATGGTATGCCACCTTCGAAATATGTCACCCTCGAAATGTATTGCTTGACATTAAAATATGTTGCAAAGAAGTCATTTACATGCAGCAATTTTTCTCTTTCTTTTATAGGTGGATTAAAACATATTACAAAGAAGGCATTTTACACAACATTTTTCTTCTTTTGCTTTTTCACTATTGGATCAATAGCTACAAGTGAATTAATAGCTACACATACCGTAGAATGTTGGGCAAACAATTATGTGTTTTTATGGTTTGTGGGGCTAATTTGATTCCCCATACTCCATAATTATGGAGTAAGTTCAATATTTTTCTAAATTCTAGAACAATCATTTATCAATATAAATAATTATATTTTTACAAAATGTTATAAATTATATTGTTTAACCCACATATTCTTGGGTAGTTGAAATTTTGGAATATTTCTTTAATATATGGATTCAGTGAAATTCAATTCATGGTTTTCTATATGCTTAATCATTATCTGAATTCTAGGCATGTAATATAGGACTTTGCCAATCAAAATTCTCCCCACATTGTCTAGACTATAATATTTTAAGAACAACATAAGCATGAACTTTCCCATGGTTGAGACTATATGTTTTTAACAAGAACAATCCATTGTCCAAATTGTAGACAGATGAATGACAAAATAAAAATAAAAACTAACAATCGACCATACCGAGGATCGAACCTAAACCATATACTAATGAATGGACAATGCAGACTGATGAGTAACAAAATCAAAATGGCAACTACTAATTGACCATATTAGGGCTCAAACCCATACTATAAGCTAATGAGCTGAAAAAATGAAAAAGGCCAGTTCCCAATATTATTGACCTTTATTTTGAAATTTATAACTAGATACTAAATAAAAGATAAGTGCTTCTAACATATGCATATATGCATATATTTGATGCTTATAACAGACTAATTCCAACCTAAAGAATGAAGGATATGGTAGAAAATATACGATAAATAGTTCCCATACAAAGGTTATGGTGGTATTGGTTAAAATATGGATTTAACTCAAGATCCCAAATGAATTTAAAAAGATAAACTACAATGTACCAGTAAAACAAATAGTTGTATATATCACAGTGCTTGTAACAATACAGGGAATTGTACCACCATGCAATGTGGGACTCACTTGACTTTAGGTTATCAACTATTGCACATTGTAACAATTAACCTACCATGTCTCTCCATAACATGTCGTGTAGCAAGGGCTACTGCCTCACTTCCCTGCAAACTCCCACTAGTCATAATAGCAACAAATTCACGAGTGATTTCTTCCTAAAAACAATCCTGACATCTTTGAGAGGATTTTCTTGAATTGCTTCATCTTGCTTGCTTTCACTTAATTAAATTATCTCGAGAATGTTTTGATAGTGATAAATATCCTTGGTACCCACATTTAGTGAAGCATCAAATGACAACAACTTCCTAGGTCCTACGACGGGCAAGATCTTCTTGAATTGCTTTGTCTTGCTTTCTTTCACTTAATTAAATTATCTCGAGAATGTTTTGATAGCGATAAATATCCTTGGTACCCACATTTAGTGAAGCATCAAATGACAACAACTTCCTAGGTCTTACAACGGTCAAAATTATAGAGTTGTCTTTAGTAGTCACAAGTGGATGTGAAGCCTTTTCACTGTCAATAATATATACCCTGGGTGGTTTGGAGGGTTTAATGATAATTTCCCCACTCAGATTTGAGTTGCATGACACGAATATTATTAAATAATAATAATCTTGAAAAGAGTAAAGTGAAAGCTTCTCATTGCCTCTGCCTACGTCTTCTTGCATTGCCAATTCTTCTTTGCCTCGATTACTTGAAAAACTTGATGTTTCCCGCTGCTCTCAAACAACATGGGTAGCTGAGGAAGATCCTAAATGGGGAGCTTGTTTCAAGCCTTCAAACCAGAATACACAATCTTGCCAATCTTGCCTCTGAAGAAATTGTGACTGTTGATTCAGATTATTGAAGGCAGGCTAGTAGATAAGGTATTTGAAGCCTAAAAATTGCTACAAAGAATCTCATCGGCGTTGTTCTTACTTTGGCCTCTGACAAAAATGATTAATGAGAACAAAAGAAATTAGATAGAGAGAGTAGTTGAGTAGCTTTAGAAGCTGCGTTAAGTTTTGAGTGCTCCCCGTCATCATATTCGTATGAGCATTGCCAACATTCCATGGTGTTGTTGCTGTGGGTATTCGAGTTTTGTGAGAATTTCACGACATTGAATGGTTGATACGCCGAGATCGTTGGTATATTACATATCTCCTACCATTAAATAGTAGCAGAATGGCTGATGTCTATCCTATGGGACTGGAGCGGTAATGAGCAGAGTCGATGTCAGCCATCACATAAAAATTTAAAACTAAAAGTGGACTTTGCAAAGAGCATTATAATTATTCTAAATTTTATTTGTACGATCAAACTATTACTACAACACATCTCAACACATATCATATGTGTCACTCGCTCACATAAAAAAATTGATTTAATAAATATTTTCTATAATAACATAATATTATAAATTAAATTTTATCTATTTTAAAAAAATATTAAAACATATATAATTATGATATATTAATTTATTAAAAATGTGTTAAAATTAAAATTATATAAAAATTGTTCATATAAAAGTGGGCTTATTTAATTTTGTAATAATTTTTTGTAATACTGGATAATAAAAAATTCAAAGTTTTCATTTATTTAAAATTTTTATTATTTTGGTCAATTTAGGATTGGGAAAAATCTCTAAGGGCATTGTTCCACCATGCAATGATCCTTGATTATTGATAAATAAATTCTAGTACCTGAAATTTCTACCAGATGCATATCAATTTATGGTAAAAAATGAGGTTATTTCATCAAGTGAGTTTAGCTCAAGTTGTTGGGCAAGGAAAAGTTATTACTATATCTACCCAATTTCAAATCCCACAATTGTGACACGTTTCTCCTGGGTTAATCGATCAATGAAAACTGTAGGATCTCCCTTAGAGGATGTCTACCTTGGGTACCAACCTCTAAATTGGGAGAAGTGCATTGCGGGCTGTTCTCGAGCACCCATTTCCTAGAAACAAGAAGAAGAAGAATAAGAGGTAATTTCACTACAAAATTATATTTCTCTTACAAAATCTTTAACAAGTCATAAGCGCCAAACAAACATGCCATAAAATATGTTTTCTATAGAACCTTAGAGGATGTCTACCTTGGGTACCATCCTCCAGATGAGGAGAAGTACATTGGGGGCTTTCCTCGAGCACCTATTTCCTAGAAAAAAGAAGAAGAAGAAGAAAAGTTAATTTCACTATAAAATTATTTCTCTCTTACAAAAGCTTTAACAATTCATAAGCGCCAAACAAACATACCATAAAATATACTTGCTATAGAACCTTGATATGAAAACATCAAGGTTCATACATGGGGGCTTCACTGGGGAGCAATACCATACCACGTGGGTTCATATTGGGGGATATATATTAAGGAAAAATGGATATAATATATTGAACATATATTAGGAGGTAAAGGATTTTTATATTGGCAAGTATAAAAAATGAAGCTCAAAGTTAATGAAAAAATATAAAGGGGTATAAAAAATGTAGGGGCACAATATCTAGTGAAAGTAGGGTTTTTTAAATTTGGAAGATGTATTGGGTTCATATTGGTAGAAGGTTAAATAATGTGATTTTTAGAGCTATTTTCCAATATGTATTCAATTACGAGTATTGTTTAGTATGCTATGAACACATGTGATATGTGAGAGGTTCATTGAATGAATCTCCTGTGGGTTCATATGACATGTTTGTTAGTTCTTAACAATTGACCAAAAGCTTATAAATATGTCTTTAACTATACTAAAAGATGAAGAGGTTGCATGTGGGGGGGAGAGGATCATTATTCATCATTGAGGAGTCCTAGAACCAAACTTTGCATTGGGTCTTAGAGAATATTTGAATAATTGGGTTGAAGGTAACACTCTTCTTTCGGGCCTGCTCCTTGCATTTTAACTTGGAATAAGGAGTCTACTAGTCATTGCGTATTTAAGTTTAATAATCAATCTAATGATTTTGAAATCCCTCCCATCTGATAATAGGATCACCTCCATTATAGCTCGGTATTGTAGGGAAACTAGTTGTTTCCAGGAGACATTTATCTTCCAAGTTCCTCAAGGTCAAAACTATCTCTTTTTTTTTTTTTTTTGCTATGGTTCACGGACTCCTTGGTCAATGGGTGGTCGCTACGTCCACGGAAAAATCTGGGCTAATAGACCTTGAAGGGAATCTAGCCCCACTGCCCACTAGCAAGGCCTAACCCCAACGGCTTCAGGATCAAGGTCAAAACTATCAAACAAAAAATTAAGCCAATTAGAGCTCACAACTTCAAGAAGGGATACTAAGGAAAAGAGGGATGTTATATTTTCAACCCATCCCTTAGTCTATCTCATTATCAAATCATGATTTTTACCCTCACAATAATTAAAGTCTTTCTCATTATCAAATCATACTTGTCCCCTCACATTTTTTAACCACATGGTGCACAATCAAGATAGATAGATTGCATACTAGGTGAAGGGATCCAATGAGAATTTTTTATCACCCTTTCATGTGCACACTCTTAAGTTTGTCATGCTCTATGAACGTTTTATGTGGATGTCATTGTGGTGGGAAAACGGAATTGGTCATCGTTGTACATTCTATAAATAGGAGTAATGATAACATTTTGGTAGGATTTTACCCTTATACGTGGATGATTCTCTAGAGTTTAAGCTTAAGGGAGTATGGCTTAGGTTTCCATGCTCTAGTTATTGGATATTGGCTCACATACATTGAATTTTTTGCTTGGCAATGAGAACTAGTTGTGTCTTTAAGATTGAAGGTCTACTCTATTCATGTGTTGTCCATAGTGTGGATGATTTTCCTATTTGTGAGTGGTATTTTTTTTTTGGTGGTTCTGGTAACTCCAATATGTTTTCTTTGGGTCCTTTGGTTTGATTTTTCCTCTTGGTTTATTGCGTAAGAAACAATGTATTTCTGGTGTCCAAATCTAATTTCTTTTATGAGAAATACTGGTAGGCCCATTCTTTACCAATTTCATGGATTACAAGAAGGCTTAAGACATTTAGAGATACCTTCCTAGGTTGTAATAAAACCTAGGCCATAAGGGTCCATCCACTATAATAGAACCTCCAATTTCTTAGTCACCACAAAGCTTCATGAGAATGAACATTATTGCTCAACTTATAAGTCCATAATTATGTCAATTTTAGCATGGAAAAAACTACAAATCGATTCTTTAGAAGTGGAGTGTAAGATGCTCAAGAATTTGGTCCACAATTTGAGCTAAAGAAATCAATCACATTTTAGGATGTCGTTAATTCTATACGTCCATCACAGAAGAGAGAATCATGCACCAAATGCTTGAAGACATGGACATTGGTAACCAAGAATCAAATCCAACCAATTTGGGACTCGAAGAGGCACAATGCTATCATGTATTTCATTAAATGTTATGTATTGCAATGTAGTTTGTATCTTATGATTTTTTTTACAAAACATATACTAGTAAGAACAACTAGGATGAAATTCTTGAAGACTCAAGAACTCTATGTACATGGCAAACAATGAGCTAACATTTTTGTTTGAAAGTTAAGGCTAGCAAATCCTAGTTGCATCCTTTCATAAAATAAAATTTCTACCATTGTTTGTTTAAAAAAAACATATGAAGAGATGGATTATAAAAAATAATTTGATCAAAGCTAACCAAAATGTGCAATAATTGGAGAAAAAATCGCCTTGGAGTCATTAAGGTTAAATGGAGTTTTAGTGTGCAAAAGAGGATGAACACATTATTTGTGCACAGGGAAACAAATATTACTACCCCAATAACTGGCACCCCAAGTGGAGGAGAAAAAGTTAAAGATAAACATCATGAGAATAATATTGGAAATCGATAACCTTGCCACATGAACATTTACTTAAATGAGAAGATCTTGTTGAAGATGCCACTTTGGCACTTAGAATGTGAAGTTTTGAAAGACAAGTATATATTAATTTCTTTGTCTCGCTTCATCCCTTTATTAGTACAAGCATAGTAGTTGCTATATGATAAGAACTAAAACTGTTTCTTCATGTATTCCTCCCATTTCTTTGAAATATATGTTAATGCTTGGTTTCATTATCAATGGCATGTGCATATTTAGTTGGAATAATATGCTTATGGTTTTTAGAATCTTTGAATTAAAATCAGTGCAACCATGTAGATTGTCAAGGTTTGGCTATTTCAATTACATGGGAGAAAGATCAATCCACATACAACTAAGTTATTGAGTAATATAGTGAGTCAAGGTATCAATTGTTCAAAGTCCAAAGTGGTATAACTACTTACAGGTGGTGTAAATGGAAAAATATCAACACAAGGAAGACAAATTTGTAAGTGCACAGGGGAAAAATAAATGCTTATATCACTAAGTTTTTATGTGATAAATAAAAGTCAAGGTTTTGAATAATCAAAACCCAAAGTGGTGTAGCCACTTCTCAACATCTTAGGGAGAAAAGTGCCAATGTGCAAGAGAGCATTGATGAAGGAAGGTGTCATTCTTGCTTGAGAATCTTTTCAAAATGATAAATTGTTGGTTAGATGTCTTTTGTTTGAATTAGTTGTCACCAATTTCATTGGACAATTGTCTAGTTTTTTGCTAATAAGTGCTTGGTTTAAATTCATATAGGTTGGGTGGGCTAGCCTATGCCATAGGTTCACTGGAGACACCATCCACAAATGCGAAGAAGCATCCCTTTCCCTGACAAGATTACTTCCCCAAAAATAATAAAATAATAAAATAATAATGATGACATAATATAAGATTATTTTGATATGTCATATTGTGATTTAAGGTTTGGTATGGGGCACCACCATACATACAACCCAGGTTCAAACCCAAGAATGTGTAGTCTTTCTATTTATGAAAAAACATATGTGTATCTAAAAATACATAAAGTACAATTATTTAAAAATAATATAATTAAAAAAATAAAAAATGGCATGACAAGTCCATCTTATCATTCTGCTCCATTGGCCAAAAAAAACAAAAACAAAAACAAAAAACCACCTATCTCTCATAAAGAAACTTATTTCCAAAATGTGAAACAGCATGTATAGTTTAGGAAATGAAAAACTAGTAAAAAGTCTAAATTCCAACTTAACCTTTGACTATGAACCATCACCATAAGGTGAAGTGCTTCACTGTCATCAATATCCAAAGGTTCATAAAATTAACTGATCTAACTGGTTTTGGAATGTTCTGCAGATCCTGTCGCATCCCAAATGGCTAATGGAGGTCACTCATTCAAATCGGTTGTAGCCAACCATTCAACACATCCATATGCTCGAATTGGTGCTCTTCACTCCTCCCCTCTGCAGTGAGGCTCTGTGGCACAAGCCGGATCCCTCCACAAGATAACCAATGGATCTACTCAACAAAATTTGCCAAAACAACGCAAAACAATGGCCCATGTCATCCTCAAGCTCGAGACATTCCTCTTCTCGAGACCCCTACGGAAAAACTTGGATCCACTATTGGACGAATGGAGCAAACATTGATCTGGCCCTTGGCCTTCTAAAAGACTCTGCTAAATTGGTTAAGGAGAAATTGGGCCATTAAAGGTGGAGCGAAATTAAAATTAGGCTCAAGGGGTTTCTTTATAGTTATATTCAACTATGTTGAAGACAGGGACAATATTCTACAAATAGGGCCTTATTTCATGAACTCTGTTGGTCTATTTATGAAGCCATGGGTTCTGATATTCAACCTTGAGAAAGAGGATTTCTCCTATATTCTGGTTTGGATTCGGTTATATTCCTTATTGCACGAGTATTTGGATATAGAAATTTTAACCCACATCAGAAACAAACTGGGTCAGTTTTTGATGCTATCAGATGTCACGAAGACAAGGTGTTATACCTCCTATTCCCGATTGTGTGTCTGCATGGATCTCACAAATACCCTCCGAAACAACATTCATCTCAGCTACGAATATGTGGTTTGGGAGAAAGCAAATGATTATGAGAAAATCCCATTCAGATGTTGTCATTTCCATGCCTATGGACATCTCTTCAAGGACTGTCTAAGAAACCCACATCGTTAGAAGCAGATCACACCAATGCAACCACCCAACCTGTAGGAGAAGGCTTCATAATTGTCTTAGGCCAGAAATGAACTGATAAAAAGAAGGGTGAATATTCAAACCCTTCTAGCATTTAGAATGCCAACAAATTCTTTGTTCTGCAATCTGATGAAGCAAAGGAACCCACTGTTGACCCAACCAAGAATGACACAACCATCTCTCCATATCATAAGGCCAAAGAATTTCTAGCACCATCAAATCTGCCTCAAAGTGCACAAGGACCTAATGAAGAGCCTCCGTCCCCAATGGAGCAAGAAGAACTTCAGGATCCAGAGCTGCAAGCAATGTATCTGCATCAAATTGCAGAAGGCTGGCAACACAAATATCCGACATCAATCCCAGAGGACCATATACAACTAGTAGCCAGATCCTTTCCTACGACACCAAGATGTGCTTCTCCAACAAGCCAATAATTCAGGTACTACTACCTCCCCATCATCATCCTTTTAAATGCAATGAATAAAATGAAATTCCACTAAGGAATTTCTCTCAAATTTCAAAGAACCCAAGAAAAAGGGTCGAAAATCCAACAATCAGCTCTTGCAAGGTCTTGGAGAATTTCTAGTTAATTTAGGACGAGTTTCCCAATGAAAACCCTCTTCCCTCCTCAACCATCTTCCCAGTGATCAAGATCATCTCACGGAATGCGAGAGGATTAAACGACAAATCCAAATATCGGGTCCTCAAAAATCAAATCACCGTGAATCAACCAGACATTCTCTTATTGAAATAACCCAAATGTTCTCATCAAGCCCTCTCTCAGATCATCCCTTCGATCTAAAACAATTGTGACTTCCTGCCCCGGTGTGCCTCAGGCACTTATGGAGGTCTAGCCGTTCTTTGGAATCTGACCACAATTTCTATCTGAGATTGATTCTCTTTCCCAATAATTCTCATGATTTTTTTCCAACCAATTGGCTCTTCTCAATTCAGTTTTCTCTCAAATGTATATGGGTAGATTCTTCCTCAGGACAAGAGGCCCTTTATCTCCACCATTATTTAGTCCACTAAATGTTTTCTCCGCGCCTTGAATTATGGCTGGGGATTTCAATATAATTAGATCCCTGCAGGAAAATAAAGGTGGGATCAAAAGATTGGAGGGGGCGACAAATTATTTTAACTCCTTTATTGATGCATGCAAATTGGCGGATGTCCAGACTTAAAATGGTACCTCCACCTGGAATAACAGACGGGGAGCAACACACCAGATTGCTTCACGACTGGATCTATTCCTAACCTCAAAGGAGATTTTATTATCTGGTCTCAAGCTAGATGCTTCTATTCTCCCAAGTTATGGCTCTGATCAAACAACCCGAAGAAACAAACTGTTTCGCTTTGAAGCTTTTTGGCTGCGACATCCTAATTTCCTCAACAATATGACATCGTGGTGGTAAGATTCAACCTCAAAATCAGGAAAATCCGTGTATCGAATCCAGCGAAGGATGAAATTTATTAAACAATAAGATTAGAGAATGGAACAAGCAAGAATTTAGTAACATATTTAAGGAAAATCTTGCACTCAAGGCCCAAATGGAAAAAGTCCAACAAAGTATAGTATTAGAAGGAAACACATCCCAATTAAAGGAACAAGAAAGCAACCTTTGGCAACAACTACAAGAAATGTTTGCACAATAAGATATTCTCTATAAGCAAAAATCGAGAATCAAACGGTTAAAAGGGGGAGAATGAAACACTAAGTTTTTTCATAGATCTAAGATCAACTACATGCATCAAAATTAAATCCATCAGCTTCTAGGACACAACAATCAGTGGGTGGAGGATCACGACGAAATGAATGGTCTCCTATATGGACATTTCAACAATCTCTTATCTGAGCCCATTCATTATAGAATCCCTACGATTACGAAAATTACTCAGCATTTTCCCAAGCTAATCACTGTTGAACATAATGTCACGCTCTTAAAATTGATCTGCATGCACGAAGTAGAATCGATGGTCATGAGCATGCCAAGGAATAAAGCTCCCGGTCCAGATGGATTCACATCAGAATTCTATCAAACATGTTGGTCCATCTTAGGTAACGATATCTGGAAAGTTGTTGAAGACTCAAGAACCTCTGCCTCTCTTCTTTCTACCTTTGATGTCACTTTCATCTCCCTCATGCCTGAATCCAGCAAATCCTGAACACCTTTAAACTTTCGTCCCATTTCTTAAGCAATGTGATCTACAAGATCATCTCCAAAACAATAACCAATCACCTCAAGCCTTTTCTCCCAAGCATCATCTCTCATGAGCAAATGGGCTATGTTGAAGGAAGACAAATTATGGATAACATCATCCTCATCCAAGAGAAATTGCACTCCCTTCGCTCAACTAAAAATCCAGGTATGATCCTCAAACTTGACATGTTGAAATCCTTTGATAAAATCAGTTGCAAATACATATACCACACTCTTACTGCTTTTGGCATTCACGAAATGCTGATCTCATGGGTTGTGGTCCTCATTTCGAAAGCCTTCTTTTCCATTCTTATTAACGACTCTCCATCTCCCACCTTCGCTTCTTCTAAAGGTATTAGGCAAGGGGACCCTCTCTCTCCTTATATGTTCCTCCTCGTTGCAGAAGGCCTTAGCCATGCCATCACTCATGCCCTCTTCTCTCATCAGATCAAAGTCCTCTCCTTAGGATCTCAAGATCAAAGCACTTCCCATCATCAATTTGTGGATGACGCACTACTAATGGGAACTCCCTCTATCAATGAAGCTAAGGCATTCAAGGAATTTTTGGACACCTTCTCCTTTGCCTCTAGTACTGAAATCAACAAAGGAAAATCTCAAATCTTCTTCTTAAATACACCTCCTATTGTTTAGATAAACATTTATCGCTTCTTGGGTTTCCAAAAGAGCCCCCTTCTAGCTGAATACCTAGGTACCCCTCTTAAACTCAATCCCCTAAGATGCTTAGTCTGGGAATACCTTCTTCTGAAGTTTGAGGCCAAATTATCCAATTGGACCTTTCTGTCCTTAAACATTGCAGGTCGCTTCGCTCTTCTAAAATTCTTTGTGCAATCTATGCTTGTATACCTACTTTCTGCCCTGGTTTCTCCAAAATCCATTGTCAATAAAATCAGTAGTATCCAATGTTTATTTCTTTGGGGAGGAGCCTCACTTCAAAAAAAATGGGCTCTAGTAGCTTGGGACACTCTCTGCCTTCCCAAAACTCAAGGAAGACTTGGACTATGGGACCCTGAACTTCTCAGTAAATATTTAAGTGCAAAAGTTTGGTGGCAATGGCTTAAGAACCCTACTACTCTTTGGGGTAGGATGTGGACAAACAAGTACTCTCTGGGTGTTCTCGAATTCCAACATGTTCAAATGGAAGAGAATATTATAGGTTCCCACCTTTGGCAAGCTACTTACAACAATAAATATTTAATTCAAGACCATTGTTTTTGGGAAGTTAAGAATTGTAAAACGACTCTTTTCTGGGAAGACTCTTGAAACTAGTGGCCTCGTCCTTTTTCTATTCCACACTCTCTCCATATAAAAAATTGTCATTCTTCTCAAGGTCTGTATGTTGTGGCTCATTTTTGGGAGGACCATTCCTCTTCAGAATCTCAATGACACTCTTGGAAAATCCTCTCCCCTATTCACTGGCAGGCTTAAGACGATGAACATCAACTGCTGGAGCATATCTTGGTTAACTGTAACATATTTGTCTATTATAGACCTGATATTTTAAGATGGGGATATGGAAAATATGGGAACTATAATAAGAAAGAGGCATACAGGCTCTTGATCTCTGTCTGTCATATGGAAGCCGATCCGGTGTGGAAGATTTATGGAAATTAAAACATTGGCTGAAGGTGACCCTCTTTCTTTAGTTACTTCACAAAAATAAAATGCTAATATGGGAGTATGTGCAAAAGAGAGGATTTATAGGCCCTTTTGGTGTGTCCTATTTTTAGCTTTCAAGAGAATAATTTAAAGCATATATTTCTTGAATGTACCTTTGCCATGAATATATGGAATCATTTACTCCAAGCATTTCAAGGATCAAGCCTTCACCCTTAGTTTATGCCCCATCAACATTGAAATCTGGAATACCCTACCTTATAATAGTCCAATCCTTAATAAAATCTGGCAGCTTACTCTTGGTTTCACTCTTTTGATCCCCTGGAAAGAACATAATGCTCAACTCTTCAAAAATTAGGCCCCTTCGATTGATAGAGCTTGGAACCTAATTACTGTTCAACTAGGAGAAACAGTCACTTCTATTCACTGGAACTCTCAGGACTAGGACTGTCCTCCCAAAGAAAAAATAATTCTCCAATCTTTGAACATCCATCAACATACTCCTATTTCCTCTAGCATTACTCCCTGTCCCTTGGTTTCCAACCCTTTAACCTGGTACCCTCCCCCAACTAGATTTTTAAAACTCAACTTAAATGGGGCATCAAGAGGAAACCCCGATCCTGCTAGTGATGGTGGTTCTCTCCACAATAGTGAAGGTTGTATTATTCTTATTTATGTAGGCTTTTTAACTACTCTAACCAACAATGAAGTAAAACTATGGGGTCTAAAACTTGATCTCAAAAATTCCCCCAAGTTTAATTACCATCAACTCATTGTTGAAGGAGACTCTTTACTGCTCATATCTATTCTTAAAAAGGTTCAGAATGAAATGCTTCTATCCAGGGCTCCTCAAATCTGCGGCTTAAATCTCATCTACAAAGGGTCATAGAGATCATTAATAGGATTAAAGCTCCCATTTTCTCCCATGTTCATTGCATAGGTAATAAAATCGTCGATCTCATGGAAAATCATGCATTGGATTCTCATTTATGGAATTGGAAATGAACTGGTCCTAGTAAATTCCTTTGCATCTAAGATCTTCATGCAAATAAATTGCCAGGCGGGAATCTATCCCCATTGCAGGTACAAATGCTAGGGAGTCTCAATGAAGAGACTGCTTCAAGTGGCATAAGGCTCCAGTTGGATTGACATGCGTCAACCCCAACCTTGGTATACACAAGTACTAATACACTCATGCCTTAATCTCTCCTCACTCTCGTCGACGAGTACATCAATATTTGGTTCATCATGGGTAGTTATTATTATTCGATCAACCAGAATCAAATTAATTCATGGCGATTTAATGCTGGCGCATGTGGGAAGGATTTACAAGGAGTCACCCACATGGAGATCAACAAAGGGTTTCAATACAATAAGGAAATGGAGGGCATCCACAACCATGCCAATAATAGTTTCCGTCCTTTGTCAATCAGCCTCAGCGTCGACGTTCGGAATATTGTGTTTCTCTCCCATTTGGAGGATTGGATTCATTGTCCACTAAACATGGGGTTCTCTAAGTCTGGTCAACTTCTTTTGGTCACCGTGGGAGACAGACCTTGCACTCAGATTTTACTTTCATGTCCAGAATATCTGACTGATGGCCGGTGTAATCACAATTGGGAAAATTCATTAAGTTTTAGGGATACCTGCTTGGCCATCCTCTTAGCACTCAAGTACAGCACTGTGGTTTATCTTGGGCATTCTGCGCTCACTAAATTTTGTTTTGTAGTAGACTCTTTTGTCTTTGTCGGAGGATCAAGCCTATTTTCAATTCTCGAAACAGGGTATCTCCCTCTTTTGGTTCGTTGCTCTCTTCGCAATCTAGACTTTGCTATGGTGAATTCTCTTAACTACCATGTCACGTGGTTACATATTAAACAAATTGGAAGGCTCACCACGGTCTGAAGATGATCATTGGTGTTATTAGTGGCCTGCAAATTGTGCACATCCTGTGGAAGAGGTTCATGGTCGCAGCTTAGGGCTTACAACTTAGGTACATAACGTGGATCGTGATTAGTGATTGTAGCATGGCCATTGTAAGTAGCATCTATTGGGTGAAATCTAGGGTCAAAGCATGAATCGTGACCATGTCTTGGGGTCTTGGCAGACTCTGTAGGCGGTGACTCTTTGTTGGTAGACCACCCTCCCAACACTGGTTGTGGCCTATGGATAATGACATGTCCTCTATCCTCCAACAAGCTCATTGATTTTCCTTAACATCTCTTTGTCTATTTGTTCTGATATGATTTTCTATGTATCTGCTAGTTCTGTGGTCGAAAGCCAATGCTATGGCCATTTTGTAATTTTACAAAAAAATATGTTCAATATTGTCTCTGGTCAAACGCTTTATATGCAATATAAAGCAGTAGTCTATAACGCGACTTTTTGAAAGTCTTTCCAGCGGACTTTTCCAGTCAAAATCCGGCAGCAATTCATTGGAATCCCAAGTTTGATAGCTAGTTTCTGCACAATCAATGGCTCCCAGGGGTTTTTCAGGGCGCTGAATCCAAATATGCAGTTAAAAAACCATTTTAACTGCTAAAAATCAAGATTTAACCTCATTTCTTCCGTCGGATTCCGTCACCGTAATCTCCAAAAAGTCGCATTATAGACAACTCCCAATATAAAGACTCTAAATTGGTGCTCGTGGGCTGGTTTCCTTGCAGGGTAGCACCAATCACCAAGAAATGTTGATTGTATTCCTCTTTCGAAGTAATATAATGTCGAACTTCAAACAAAAAAACCTTAACCTTTGACTATGATAGAACTATGTTATTTCTTAGAATCATATTTTTTACCAGTTTTATAATATAATAAATAATAATAGTAACTTAATTTTAATGTCATGGTTGAACAAAACACCAAATTCATGTATGTGACTTCTTTGTTTGTGGCAGTAAGGACCCCCTCCACGTAGAAATTTGATTGCTAGAATTTACAAAGGTGTACATACCCCACCCCACTATGGATTTGAACTAGTGTCCTCCTAGGAGGAAATACATGTTCTTACCATGAGGCCCACTCATCTTTTATAAAGGATTGATAACAAATTGGTTGTTTTCTAGTTGACTTAACTTTGTGAGTGAATGTAAGATAAAGAAGTTTCAAATGTGGCATTATAAACTTGTATTTTACTTTATACTCAATAATATAAATAATTTATTGATTATTAATTCAAACTTTTGGGTGAATGCAAGTTAAAGAAAGTATTGAAAGTGGTTTTGTAGATCTAGATATTCATTTGTCAATTGGGGCTATCTTGGGTGGTTAGGGGGAATGACTATTATCCTCCCCACCCATGTTCAAATCCCTACTAGTGACATGAAGAGATATAATGCATTGATCAATATTTTTGTAATGGCTTCGTGCCTATGAATATTGTTCAATTGGCTTCGAGCCTTGTGAACGCTTAAGTGCGTATACTTATGGGCTGGCCTAGTACCAACAACTCACTCTAGCCCTCGGGCTGAGAGGGAGGCTCATTTCTTTCCTCCAAAAAAATAAGATCTAGATATTCACATTTTAATTTAATGATTACAAAATAATATGTATAGTTTTTATAAAACGTGTTCATGTTTTGTTTAAATAGGATTAACAAAGGTGAATCTCAAATGTGAATGCAAATCTACTACCATGTTGATGTTAGCATGTTAATTACTCTTCATGTTAACATGAACATAAAAATAATATAGGTGATGGTGTGATACCTCGACAAAACTTACACGTGATATATTGTAGTACATTATATCATGCTAATGTTTTATTGTGGCAAAACAAATGGTGATTATGTTTTCCCCATTTTATTGATTTGCCGACAAATAAACATGATGTTGTGTTGGATATTTTAGATCGTTTCAAATGAACAATATGTGAGAATAACATATGTGTGTGTGTGCGCATGAGAGAGAGAGAGAGAGAGAGAGAGAGAGAGAGAGAGAGAGAGAGATTAGAAATGTGAAAGCGAGAGATTCCTCCAATTTCAACTAGCAACATCTCACTTTGCTCTCTCTCTCTCTATCTCTCTCTCTCGCAGGCGTGTGGATCTTAAAGATGGATCACATATTGTGGATCCAAAATATCAACCTAAGTTATTCTAACACAATCAATCAAGATGTCATATTTTCTTATTATAATGGTTAAGTAATCAAGTAGTATGCAATCAAAGATTTGATGGTGAAGAGAACCCATAGATTTAGTAATTGAAATCTTGTAGAATCAACAATTGGAGTCCAAGTAGGTTTGTTTTTGTGTATCGTTGTAAAAATTAATAATCTTAAACTTATAATTTATTGAATTTTTTGTTGTTGTCATAAAATTACATGTATACAAAAAACATCCTCAAACCAAGAATTAAAAACTCGAACATAGATCAACATAGATGGATGAATACCAAAACAAATTTATAACGATGTCGATATCCTCTAAAGCTTAAAAATTACCTAATCCATCTCTAATTGGAAAATTGAATATTCTTAGTGTGTTGGAGAGACTGAGATCTAGTACACATATTTGACTAGCCAGACATAAAACCAATTGTGTGATTTGGCTACATACAACTCTTTCTTAAAAGCATATTAAATAACTCAAAGTTCTCCAATTATACTAGATCTATGGTGTTTAGGAACCCTAAAATCCATTAGCCTTTCCTAGGGGATAAATACTACATTTATAATGGTCACGGCACCACTTGATAAATTTGTACCAACTAGAAGGACATATCTTGCATTTTTTTTACCACACTTTCCACATCAATGAGGAGTTTTCTATTATACTTCTCAAGAAGTTATATGTATAGTTTGTGTAGAAACTTCTTGTGAATTATTTTGGCATCCTAGAGTTTTGACAATTTCTTCTTTTGGCCCCAAAAATGAAGCCAATAACAATATTGTTTTGATATTTTTATTGGAAAAGTGAGTTCATACACCACTAAGAGACAACAAATGTTATTTTCACTTGGAAACTTTGACGTCTATGTAGATTTTTATGCTTAAATGTTTGAATATAACTGTGATATTATATCAATTATTAGAAAACTATTTCAATAATGGAACTAAGATTTCAACGTTTAGGAGTCTAAACTCTTAAAATTTAAAATAATAATAATAATACCCTCATTCCATTATTTCATTCTTGAAATTTACAAGCTAATATTTATGGTATAATTTTGGTGAAATGGTTAAAATCCTTAAATAGTCACTATTAAGATTTAATTGTTAAGAATGATCTAATGATTTAGGGTATTACGATGGTAGAATTATAAAACAACACAAAATTATGTCTTACTTGATAAGGATGAAGAATAAAACTATAACAACATGTTGTGCAATATCATGGTCAACAACAAAAAGCTTCTATATAGTTCCACATATACGTGGGTAAAAGCATTGCAACATAGTTGCACCAACACTTTAGTAGCCTCATTATTGCACTACAACCCATTCACACTAACATCCATAAATTGTGGGTAGAAACTTTGTGCGATATTTACAATAATAACTCAATCACACAATTAGTGCATAATGACCCAGTGACACTAACATTCAATCACATAATGATGTATACCATTACACATGTTCTCAGTGCTAAGTTATAGTTGGACATTACAACAACTACTTAAATAAGATAAGATCATAGAGAAATTTGGTGTAGTCCAATAAATAATTTGTCTTCATATTCTTTGGCACTTCCTTTGCCTCCTCTTATAGTAATATAATTGTAGAGAAAAGTTGATAGGCGGCAATGCAAACTGATTTACTTAAACTTAATATTACTCATATTAATGCCATTATAGAATAATTTACCTCTTTTGATTTCTAGTTCTATGTATATTATACAATATTTTATTTTATTTTATTTTTATTAATGGCATTTATGTTTTATTAGTGTTGAAGCATTGTGCCATTGTGTTTTTGTGATTTGTATATGAATTAGTTCAATTGTCAATGTGAATATGTAAGTACAATTTGATTTATTTGGTATTTATTACCATGTTTGTTTTAATACATATTATAGATAAACCCCACAAAAACCAAAATAATATCAAAGCATTAACTCACATGTGGTTTTGTTCACATTTATACAATAAAAATATATTTGGTTGAATAAAGAAATGGGAAACTAGGCTCAAGTTTAGAGAAGCAAGTAGACTTTGAGAATTAAAGAAGAGGATTTGATTTTCATGGAATCAATGGTTGTGGGATCATACATCTATGGCAATAAAAGGAAGCACTTTCACTTGATTTAAATGTATAGTTTATGGGATAGATGAGATGAGAAACCAACAAAATTTTGGGAAGAATCTTAGCACCAAATGCCTCCATTAGAGAAGGGGAATGGTTGGGGTGGGGATGGGGAATCCAAAGCAAATTGGTATCTAGTTTTTCATGGATATTTCACTAGAAAAATTCATCACTACAAATATCACAAGTTTCTATGAACTATGTAATATCCTTAAAAGTATATTACAATAAAGCAAAACTAAAAATTATGTAATAACATTGTTAGTAATATTATTACTTTTTACATCCCAGTTAAATGTAAACCCATGCTCCTTCTCCTCTACCTCCACCTAATCCAGCTGCTTATGCTTTCTTTAACTTCATCACTGCACTTGGACCTCCACGGGAGCGCCCTTTAGTTTCCATGTTAGTTAAGAGACTAGATTCAATTCCTGAGATATATCTGCCTCCCACAATTCCTTGCAAACTAGCCCTCTCTCTTGCTAAACAAGGATTGGTTAGACATTTCACGGGATGCTGGCCTTGTCAAAAACAATGCATAAATGGATAAAGGGCAACTGGGCTCCAAAAATTCAAGGCCAAATCTTAGTTTAATTATGTGGCAGAGGTTATTTCACCTCTTACTTCAAGTTCGAAGAAGATCATGATTCAATATTTACAGCAACGGACCATACTTCATGGATTCAAGGGGCGTTTATTTAAATCGATGGACTCCAGAGTTCGATCCTGAACTTAACATACCTAGTGCAGTCCCCATTTGGGTTCGCATTCCCCAGCTCCCTCTTCATTGTTGGGGAGATGATTCGGTAAGAGCCCATAGCAATGCAATTGGAAAGTACATTGATAGAAGTGAACGAAAGGAGAATTCACATGGCATGCACATGGGTTTGCGTAGAAGTCGATTTTAGCCAAAGGGTTACCAGAGGTAGTGAATATTAAAGTAGAATGTTGGACGCATATCCAGTAGATAGACTATGAACAACTTCCATTCAAATGTGAGGTATGTCATGAATACAATAATTTTACTAACAATTTCCCAAAGCAATAATTAGAGGAATCACAAGGGGCTCAAGAAGCATATTGGGAACTATCAAATGCAAAAGTTCCAATAATACCGACAAATCCTATAAACAATCCATGCATCCTTATGTTAGGTCCTATCCATCTGTTCGCTTATCCTCCACTGGGCAATTCCTTACCTCAAAATTGGATCTCTCAATCCTCTTCCATCAACTCCATTGAATCCTTGGCCAATATGCACACTTATCTAGAACAAAATGAACCCCATGATACCACTCATGAGCATGAAGAGGAGGAGACCCTAATAGATCAACCTAATGCAATCCAACCGAATATTCACTCTGTTGATTTACACCATTCCATTATCTCATCCTCCCCTCTATTATCAAATCCTCCAACTTTTGATCTCGCTCCTATAAATCCTTCCACCCTCCCATCTTAATCAGTTTGTGCACCTTTAAATCTTTTTGTGACCTCCTTTGTAGGGATTATAACTAGAACTAAAGCTAAAGAGGGTTTGGCATCTCCAAAAATTATTCAAAAGAAATATGGAAGAAAGTCAAACAAAGAGATGTAAGATGAAGCAACACAAAATTATATGGAAATGAGAGTCTAAAAACAAATGGGCACATATTTAGAAAAAGGAACAACAATGAAGGAAATACAAACCCAGGCAAGGAGTGGTAAGGGCTCTGCTACCCCGTCACAAGGTAAATTATGAATTTTGTTTCCTGGAATTGTAGAGGTATTGGGAATGCATCCAAAACAAATGTATTAAAATACCTAATCATATAAGAAATCTCAGTAATCATTCTACTCTAGGATGCCAAGCTTAGCAAGGAAGAAATGACATTGATAGTTAACATAAAAAGGAACTTCAAAGAAGCAACAATTAGTGGAAGAGGAGCATTAGGAGGTGTTTTCACTATTTGGAACCAAACAATCATGGATCTATAAGGTATTTATGGGGATCAAGATTGGATCAAGGCCAACTTTCATAATAAAGACACTAGGAAAGGCCTCACAATATATAACATTTATGCCCCTGCACATTACGAATACAAAGACTAATGTTGGAGCTCACTAGCAACCAAACTAGAAGTAAAAGGCAATAAACATGTCATATTAGGTGGTGATATTAATTTAGTAATGAACATTAGGGAAAATCAAGGTGGTTTATATCTTCCAAATCCAAGCAGGGATAAGTTTGAGGCCATAATAGCCTAACACAACTTAATGGATATTAAACTGAAGAATGGAAAGTTTACTTTGAGCAACAATGAGATAGGGCTAGGAAATATAAAAGAAAGGCTGGACCAATTCTTAATCCATGCAAGCTTCATCATAGGTGTTAGAACGACTTTGTCTAAAAACATTTCAGCAGTTGCATGTGATCATAAGCCCATTATATTAAGTTTTGGTGAAAGCATAAATCTGGGACCACTAACATTTCGATATAATCCCCTTTGGTCCATCAATGAAGAGGCCAAACATCTAATACATCTTCCTTAGCAGCCTAAAAATTAATGGATCTCTTGACTATGTATGGAAGACAAAGTTGAAGCTCATTAAAGCAACTCGAAAATGCTTGGAAAAATCGATTTATAGGGAGCCAATGCAGGAGAAAAATGACATTAAAAAACAACTTAGAAATGTGTAGGAAAGAATGGAAATCGAGGAATAAACTAAAGGGACAAGCTTGGGCTTGTGGACATTTCCTCTCTCGTTAAGAGGGAGTGTTGACATGATAGCATCATGGATGGTCATTCTCCCTATGTCAAATATTTTGACCAGTTGAGGAGAATGGTTCAACAAAGGAAAATCGTTCTCTCTATGTCACAGATGTTGACCAATTGGGGAGAATGTTCCTAGAAGCCCATAATCACTCAGTTGGGTGTGTGGCTTTCAATATCAGCCTTAGTTTCTCTGGATAGGATGAGGAGCTCATTTAGCATCAGGACCAATTGCTCATGTAGAGTATGGTCTTTAGAGTTTTACCACAAGTCAAAGGGATTGACTGGGTTGGTGAACCAAGACTAATCTAGGTCAGGAGTACCAACCAAGATTATGGGTTAGTGGTACTGATCGAAGTTATGATGACTAATTGATGCTAAATGTTGTGCCATATGTCAGGAGTACCGACCAAGATTATGGGTCAGTGATAGCGATCAATTGTGGCTGATGATTTTCCTTATGTTAGAATTGTTGACTAGGTTGATGATGATGTCGGTTAAGATGATAATTTGTTATAACATTTTCATAGAGAAATTTGTCAGCTTGAGAACATCCAAGACAATCACTATTAATTACCCCCTAGTTAAGGAGGACCATGGAGGAAATATCTCTCTCCAATTTGCATATTTTCTTTGGCAGTTGCAGTTGTAAGGCAAATTTTTTTAGGCAAATTGTGGGGCCAAAATTATGAGTGGGCTGTGAGGCCGAAATTTGGCCTCGAGAAAAACAATAGGGCCGACTCATTGGATCATATCGAAGGCTTGACTTGGAGGGTATTGACCAAGTTTGACCATAGAATTGTTGAACTTCAATTTGACCTAGTTGTTGACTAGAAGTCTAAGTGTGTCCCTTGTTTAAAAGAAGAATTTATCTATTGAAAAATTTGTTGGGATATTCCCAGAAGTGGGTTTTCCCAAGCTAAATATTTTACTCTCTTTGTGCATTGTGATCTTTATTGTCCTACTATTTTATGGTTTAATTTCATATGTATAATTACTTAACGATATATTGGAAAAATTAAAAGAAGATAAACATTATAGAAATAATTATTAGTTTTCATAAATATTGTGCTTTTATCTATTGCACTATAAAAATCAACAAAGAGCTCATTCAACAAGCGGGAAAATTCTTGGCTAACTCGAGTAAGGTTCATTTGCTTTCAGAGACATTCTCTTCACCCCTCTCCTTAAAAGTTGTATTTTAAAGGAAAATCCCAAAATTGTAATCTTACAGGAAATAAAATGCACTAGTGAAAACATGGAAACCCTCTATTTGTTAATCTAGAAGGGATGCCATGTTTAATTTCTAGACGCCATTGGATTAGCAGGGGAATTATCAATCCTATTGAATCCTAATGACATAGAGTTCCAAGACTAGAACATAGAGTTACTGACGATCTCTGGTCTACGAAACCAGAGATTCTGGGTTCGATCCCCAGTGGAGTCGCCAATTCGTTGGCCGGATAAATCGATCTTGCGGACAAGGCCGATCTCCCTAGTATCAACAGATATCTAGCAACAAGCAGGAAAAGAAAATCTACCTTTCTCTAAACATATTGCGATTCATTAATAAAAACTAAAGAGGTGTTTTAGACCCTACCTTAAGTCCAACGCTAGTTTGTGGAAGCCATGCTCCAACAGCAACAAGAGAGTTTCCTTTTAAGAACCTGCAATAAAAAACAAGCACACATCAAAAATAAAACATATAATAAATCATGTTTATCATGGTGATCAAGGAATCCATGAAATAAACCATAAAACACAACTTATTGAGAAAAATAAACTTGATTGTATTAACTTTGAAATAGAAGAACTTTACAACCTTTGGTGCCTTGATGCTGTACAAGCTCTTCCCAGGGTCCAAACAAGAATCTCCTCTACTTTGACAAGCCTCACTCTCTTCTAAATGAGATCAAAAGGTATGCAATCTCTCCTCTCAAAAGCTCAATTAGGAAGACTAAGTTCCAGCAGCATTTACCCTAAAAAACATTCAGCTTTTAACCTCCCAAGTAACCAGCCCAATGCTTCATTTTATAGTGCAAAGGAAGGAGGTTACAGGTCCACCAATGAAGGGATAGAGTCCTCCTTCAAAGGGATAAGCTCCTCACATCAAGGGGTTAGCTCCTTAAGGTATGGGATGCATGAACCTTTAAGGAGCGAACTTGTCACCTCAATATTTCCTCTAGAAGCTTCCAGAAATGACTCAAAGTGAGTTTTTAAGAATGTACTTGCGCCTTTTTAACTTTTACAGGGGCTCGGACCCATAACACAGAGACATAGTGGTCAAGTGCGCAGGGGACATGACCAATAGGTGCGGGACCGCAAGTAATGCTAAGAGAAAGTGCAGAACCAGAGTTTTAGAGATTTTTAAGGTTTTTCTCTTATTTTCAAGGCTTGATATGAAAAACTGAGGTTTAAGACTTGCAAAGGAGGAAGGTATGTGTGGTGATAGACTCACACTAATTGTAGAATGTCAAAGTGACAATTTTTGTGCAACAGAAATGCGAGGTGTTTAATTTCTAGATGCCATTGGATTAGCAGGGGAATTATCAATCCTATTGAATCCCAATGACATAGAGTTCCAAGACTAGAACACAACACCTCGCATTTTGGTCTGCGAAATTGGCGACTCCACGGGGGATCGAACCTAGAATCTCTGGTTTCGCAGACCAGAGAATATAGAAATCGTTAGTACCTCAAAATCTACATGCCTCAATGGCAGGTTTCTCGCCTTTGACGATAGGTTGCATCATTGACCTTCGATCAAAGGATTCTGTGACGTGTTTGACATCGACTCATTTATTCACATTTCATGGATTGTACTAAGTACTTTGAGGGCCCATTGACATTACTGGTGGTTCCTCTCACCTTGTTAAAAGTTCACATCATTGACTGGAGATCAAGTGGGTTTCCTACATGTTCGACTCGAACAATTCAATTTCACAGGATAGAAACGTACTAGTTTAGGGAGCAGAAAATCAAGACCCTGGATCTAGTTTCCACATCCCAAGCTTGCGAAGGAATTTACATTATTCCATTATATAAGTTGGACTATTCATAAATAGATGGTTGCGCCCATACTGTTGTCTACATATGTCATACTTGTGAGTATTACAAACATCATCTGTTATCAATAGCAGTTTAAATAGTTTTCCCTAGTCAGTTTTTTGATTTGAGTATTGGAATCCTCCTCAGCGATGATACTGTTCAATAATATATATATATATATATTACTATATAGATATATATATATATATATTTTGCATTGAATGTTTTTACAAGTTCCAACAGGGGTGTCCACAGGAAGATCCTTGAAATGATAAAGTACTTCAATCTTGTTAGATGACAAAAATCCTCATCTATTATAGACTTCGCACTTTAGGGGGTAATCTGTTGCACAAAAATTGTCGCTTTGATATTTTGCAATTAGTGTGAGTCTATCACCACTCATACTTTCCTCCTTTGCAAGTCTTAAACCTCAATTTTTCATATCAAGCCTTGAAAATAAGAGAAAAACCTTAAAAATCTCTAAAACTATGGTTTCGCACTTTCTCTTAGCATTACCTGTGGTCCCGCACCTATTGGTCATGTCCCCTGCGCACCTGACCGCTCTGTCTCTGTGTTATGGGTGCGGACGCCTGTAAAAGTTAAAAAGGTGCAAGTACATTCTTAAAAACTCACTTTGAGTCGTTTCTGGAAGCTTATAGAGGGAATATTGAGGTGGCAAGTTCCCTCCTTAAAGGTTCATGCATCCCATACCTTAAGGAGCTAACCCCTTGATGTGAGGAGCTTATCCCTTTGAAGGAGGACTCTATCCCTTCAATGGTGGACCTGTAACCTCCTTCCTTTGCACTAGAAAATGAAGCATTGGGCTGGTTACTGGGAGGTTGAAAGCTGAATATTTTTTAGGGTAAATGCTGCTGGAACTTAGTCTTCCTAATTAAGCTTTTGAGAGGAGAGATTACATACCTTTTGATTTCATTTGGAAGAGAGTGAGGCTTGTCAAAGTAGAGGAGATTCTTGTTTGGACCTTGGGAAGAGCTTGTACAACATCAAGGCAACAAGGGTTATAAAGTTCTTCTATTTCAAAGTTAATACAATCAAGTTTATTTTTCTCAATAAGCTGTGTTTTATGGTTTATTTCATGGATTCCTTGATCACCATGATGAACATGATTTATTATATTAGCTATGCAGGTGTTATTTGATGTGTGTTTGTTTGTGATTGCAGGTTCTTAAAAGGAAACTCTTTTGGAGCTGTTGGAGCATAGCTGCCACAAACTAGCGTTGGACTTAAGGTAGGGTCTAAAACACCTCTTTAGTTTTTATTAATGAATCTCAATATGTTTAGAGAAAGGTAGATTTGCTTGTCTTGCTTGTTGCTAGATATCTGTTGATACTAGGGAGACCGGCCTTGTCAGCAAGATCGATTTATCCGGCCAACAGGGTACCATATCCCCTTCTAACCCCAACCCTGAGCAAAGTTAGTAGGAAGAAATTACTGAACTAACCTGACCTCCAATGTCCTATTATGGAAATGGGGTCTAAATTTTTCAGTCTTTTATGACTTATTGAAAACATAAAATAGATAGCATCATTGTGTTTGTCTCATCAATACCTTTCCAGTGATATAAGACTTATCAAAATCTGACTGCTAGATTGAGAGATATGGTCGATTAAAATCTTGGTCAATCATATTGAGCCAGGTCAACTTAACCTACCACACGGCAGCCACGTGGCTGCCAAATCACATACCATGTGATTTGATGCTAGGTGACCAACATGCCTATTTCCACAACTTCTTAGGTCCTAGGCATGTTTCGAGCTACGCCCTCCATTGCCTGTGCTTCTTGCACAATGTGCAATCCTGGTTGATTTTTTTGTATCTATGGGTAGTATCTACACAAATGGTGCTCCCAACATTTCCAACATACTATGAGCTTCTTTCGAGACCCATACCCTTCATTAGCATGAGTAAAGAAGCATTCATAAGTTGTGTTGAACTTCTGTTGAGTTTTATCTTTGTTGGTGGTGAAGCTTCTTACTTTCTTCCCAGGCTAATGTTGTGAATTTCCTTGCCTATTTCCTCCAGTTCCAAAATTTCATTTTTCATTCACATCGGTCTTAAGCTCTGGCTTGTACCTAGATTGTTCATAAAAGTGCTTTAGATTTATGACTACGTCCTCCAAGGTACGCGACTCATCAAATTCAATCCTATCTTTGAAGGATTGTGGTAAACCACTGATAAATATTTGGAATTTTACATTTTCTTCCTTTAGGTAGGGAATATACAAAAGTAGCTCTAGGAATTTAGTGACATACTATCATCGAACATTTGCCGCATTTTGAGTTCATATAACTTCTTTGCCTTGTTGTCAAAATAACATTAAGATAGGTATTTATCCCTAAATTGTTCCTCAAATTCTTTCCATGATAACTCCTCTTTTCTTAGGCCCTATACATTATTTAGATTCTCCCACTAGATATCAACCTTGCCTTTCAAGTTGAAGGTTGCCACCCTTGCTTTCATATTCTCAAAGAAATTATGAATTATGAAGAACATTTTCATCCCCAACAACCATGATTCAACATCTTATGCTTCCTTTACTTCATGATCAAATATAGGAGGCTTAAATTTCTTAAATTCCTCCGGTACATATTCTTTTTCCCTTATTCTATGATGATGATGATGATAATGCCTTTTATGAGTGCCTTCAAGCTGCTGCTCATGGGTGTTGGTCCTCTTCTCTGGAATATCTAGTATAGTACCTCATTTCATTGTATGTTCACTTGGAATTTTATATTTCTTTCAGGATTTTCTCCCATCTACCCATTTGTTCTTTCTTTTTGTCCTAAGGGACTCTACATTTCCCTACGACTAGCTCCCAACTCATGAGGAGTTAAGAGTATGAAATGTTCTCAGTTTGTTGAAGACACCTTATTAATAGGATGAGCTTCTCCCATTGTGGATAGAAGATCCAAAACCACCTTGGATGAGTTCCTTGAAGCACCAAGAGGACTACTCAACATGCTAAAGAGTAGTATTTATGGTTGGAATACTCCTCTAGAATCCTCCGACACATCTCACAAATCTTCAAGGTTCCTTGAAAATTGGAGTGGACACATTTCAAATATTTGGGAATGCTAATCTCCAAGAAAAATATGAAGACTGAGGTCTGGTCAAAGACTATATTCAAAATGAAGAGGACTCTTCAATAATGGGGAATGCATTGATTAAACCATTTAGATAGGTTCATTTTAATTAAATCTATATTATCAACCCTCAGTTAAAATTGAAATAACAGAGAAGTGGAACACATAAAATATTGTTGGAACACAAACACATAAAACAATAAAGCAAGATAGACACGGATATATGTGGTTCACCCAATTTGGTTTATATCCATGGAGAAATAACTAGTCCTTCATTTTATATTATCCGGCAAAGTGGAGGGATACAACCTACAACAAATACATCGTAACTTTCTCTTCCCTCTCATATTGTATCCTCTATTTTCCTCACACAGAATAATGCATGGCCACAATACAATTCACTCATATAAAATGAGGGTTGCCTTCTAACGAAAAAATCCCTAAATCAACTTAACTTCTACTGTCATGTCTTCTGTCTAATGAACAACCAAAATTGACTAAGAAATTACAATATTTTACGAGACAAATTTTCTCTAAAATTTGTTTTTGTGGGCATTGCCCTCGAACCTGTAATAACCCTAGTTAAAAATCCATGTAAAAATATATAAGGCCACGGTGATCCTAATGGGTGTTGACTCAGTTTATTATGGCTAAGGAAATTGGAAAAGGAAATGGAAAAGACTTTGGAAAGGCATGAGGCATTTATTGGCATTTTATTTATGAAAATAATGGTAATTACGAGAAAAGGAAGGTGAAAGGTCATAGGTTGCATGTGAGGAGGAAATTGAAGGAAAATAATGGAAGATGAAGAAAGTAAAGGCCTCATTAATAAAAAGGCTTATGAGGATCAGCGGGAAATACTTGGTCAGTCTAGTCTTCGATCTCTCTTTCAATATTCTCTCTCTCTCTCTCTCTCTCTCTCTCTCTCTCATACTCTTGGAGACTTAGAGTTTGCTTGGAGCACTCTTGGAGGGTGTGGCATATTTGGATTCTTGGAGCAAGAAGGCAAAGGAAGAGAAGGAAATCACAAGAAGGCATCGAGATCATCAACTACATCAAATTTGCTGGCAGGTACTAAGTTGCATGTATGTTTCCTTCAGTAGTTTTTACATGCATGGCACATGCATGTGGTTTCTTGTTTGTGATTTATCATTGGCATGGAGGATGGTTGGGATTGAGAGTCGATTGCCTAGCCTTTCCATTTTCTAGATAGCCATGGTGCTTGTGTGTTTACTTTCATTATTTGTTTTTGGTTGGTTCTCATGTTTCCTTAGCTTGGGTTGAGTTACTAGTCTTGGAAGGCCTAGTTGTACAAATGTTCTAGAAGCCATGTAACATCTTGGGTTGAGTTACTAGTCTTGGAAGCCTTGGTCTCAGGGTTGCCACCTATCACTGTCAAACATCCTTCTTTTCATATTGAATTTGGGTTGGTTACTCTGCTCTTCTTAGTTGATCGAACCTTGAACGTTTCTCCTTTGTACCACTTGTATCAGACCTAGATTCCTTCCTATTTCTACACTTAGGAAATTCTTGGACCACTTTATCACTGCCCTCCAAAAGTCCACAACTGTCCAATACCAATCTACCCAATCTAGACCTATCTACTAGCAACAGAGCAACTTGAGAATACCAAATTACACACCTTCATGGAACTGTGACTCTGATGTTGGAACTTGGCCTAGTTAGGGCACACCTGCAATGCACAGCAACCCCCTAAATTTGCTACAAAAATCTCTTCTAGAGTTGTGGCATTCCTTCTTCGCCAAGTTCCTTCCCTTTACTAATTGGTAGGCCTCTTCCAACACCTATTTTAGACCTTATGACCCTCTCCAAGACTGAACTATAGGCTCAACCTTCTTTCCTATACAACAATAGGACTCGACCTGATTTTAGAGAAGTAACACCATAAAATTGGCACATAAATCATTCCAAAACTCTCTCAAATACTCAACCCTTCATTTGATTTGAATATTCCCAATAAACACAGACAATAACCCTATACAAAGTCTTATTTTATTCCTTTTGTGGAGCTCCAAATCCCTGTGTCCAATTCAGAGGTAAACTCCTTATATTTTGTTGCACCTTGGATGCCAAATGAGCCTCATCATACCTTATATTTATATGCTAATCCATGGGTGCCAACAAACTGGTCAAGAGGCTACTTTTACCCTAGTCGAATTGACTCTTTCTTTGTGCAAACTCACCAACATTAAAATAAATTAATAACTCCAAAGCTACTTGACATCTCTTAATGCTCTAAGTGTCCCCTACATCCTCTAATTTTTCACAACCATAATATTGGGTGCAAAGCACACACCTTGAGTTCTAAGCACATAAACCACTTTTGTGGCACCCCTTCCTCAAAAATACCGTACACTAAGGATTGGAGTACCTCCTAAGCTACCAAACTCAACAGGGCTTGCAACTTCAGCTACAAGCCATAGAAGAGGCATTGGAAAAGTTGAAGTGCAATGAAGGCTTATCAAAGCCATCATCACCCACTCCAAAATTGGCAGTTGACGTAAAAAGTGTCAATAATTCTTTAGTTTCATGTTCTGATTATGATGATTATTTTGGTGCTTTTGAAAATCACACTATAGGAATTGGTTTGAAGCTAATGAAGAATATGGGGTATTAAGGGAAGGGCCTAGGTGTTAATGGCCCAAGGAATTGTGAATCCTATCCAAGTGGTGGAATTACCTCAATATGTAGGATTGGGCTATGTTAGAAAGGAAGAGACAGGAGAGTCTTCAAGTGACAAGTCTAAGACAAGGAAAAACACATCCTAGCCTTTCAGTGATAGTGACCATTACAAAGGAAAAGCCAAGGAAAGCTCTCCTCACTAGAATTGAACCAGAGGAAGTCATTTAGGGAAGGTTATGTTGACCGGGAAGGACTCAACAATTTAATCAAGAGATCAATCCAATCATAACAATATACATCTGCGACTTCAATATTATGTACTAGAGTTCATAACATATTATACTAGGGTTTTGTTACAAACCCTATATTTCATTAATCAACAATCAACTTAGCATACTCGCATATACATATCTAGGATTTCATTATCATGCACTAGCATTTAATATCAATATCTACTATGTAAACCCAATATACAAACACCGAAACATCAAAGATAGATATACAACAATTTAAGCAGGCAAAGGGTTTCAATCATACAGAAGAATATACACCTAGGGTTTCATTCCTAGGATCTTACTTTAGCTATTATAAAGGTTTTGTTCATAAACCTTAATTCACCAAACCCTAAAAATCTAGGGTTTCATTATATAACCTAGACATTAGAAGCAAACCCTAAAGGACTAAGGTTTTTACCATGACATTTATCAAAATCCTAAGCTTCAAAAGAATAGGATTTCATCATATGTTCTAGACTTTATCAATAATCCTTAAGTAGACTGAGGTTTCATTATTAACATTTCCATACCCTTAGCAACAAGAGGATAGGGTTTTACAGTGAACCCTAAAGGTTAAGGTTTCAAAACAATAATAAAATGACAAGAGATTGAATAATGGGGGTAGATTTAATCTAATGATTAATCACCCTAACAAGAATCTTTATGATTCAAAACCTTAGACATAAAGATGTTAGTAGCGTAAAGAAAATTTCAAAAGAATAATGATCATTTTGTATGAAGACAACCTTGCAAAAAATCTTGTAGTCTATGACATACCTTGAGTTTTTCTTTAACAAAACTTGTAGAGTATCATTCCGAAGGGATTGCTTTGCAAAAAAAATTCTTTCATGACTCAAGTCTATGCTTTGAATTTTCCTCCATAACCTTTGTGTATTCTGCAAGCTTTCCTACCGAGTAAAAAATAAAGAAAAATATTATGAGTATATAATACAAACAATTTTGATGTGAGGAGGAAACCAAACATGAAAGATGAAACAAAGAACAATATATTTATCTTTTGGTAAAATGGTGAAGTCTCCATCTTAATCTAGTCTTTTTTAGGGATACCCACAACTTAAACAATCCAACAAGTTCTAACAAGATATATTAGATCTACAAACTCTAGAAATCAACACATAAAAGAAAACATTGCAAAACTTAAATTAGTAGAATTAGAAGGATATGAAAGAGAATACTTAATAGTATAAGTATTTGACGTCAGATTCTTGTATCTTGTTCTTCTTAGGTTGAGCTTCATTGGCAACAATTACATGTTCTCTTTCTCTCTTCTTATTCCTTGAATTTTAGGACATTGACTTTTGTAGAGTCCCATCTTATGACAATTGAAGCATTCAATATTTGACATATAAACCTTCTTCTTTGGTCCTTTGAACTTTTTGTAAACTCCCTTCCTCTTATGATGAGAAAAGTAGGCATTTGAAGTGTTGTTTTCTTCATCCTCCTTTTTTTCACTTACTAATGATATGTGGGCTTCTTCTTGACTGCACACATTCCACATTTGTTCAATGGTTGGTGTGCCTTCCAATTGCTAATTCCTAATGCAAAAGAGCTCCAATATTTTGGTAGACCTAGAAGTGCAGCAATCACGAGTTCTTTCTATATCACAACTTCATCAATATCTTGGAGTTCATCTCTTATTCTAGATATCCTTACAAAATATGATGAAGCAATATCATATTTCATCATCTTTATTATTTCATTCTTCAGATTAATTATATGACCAATGTTCTTAATGGTAAATAACTTTGATAGGGCTTCATACATTTCTTGTGCAGAATCTATATTGGATATATATGGGATTACATTTTCCTTCAGTCCATATACTATTAGATTCATGGCCAAGATGTTGGTTTCCAAGTACTTCTCCTTTCCTGCATCATCTGTAGGATTCTTAACTTTTCGTTGAATAAAATCCAAATCTTTATGCTTAGCAAGAATAATATATATCCTCTTCTTCCATGTCCTATAGTTGGAGGCTCCTTCTAGCTTATTTTCTATCTTCGTTGACGTTTCCATAGAATTTATATTATCTCCTTCACTTGATATAGATAGTAGGTTTTTCTTATTATATGATCCTTTCCTCGATGATCTTATTTTGTTCCTTCTTCCTTAACCCTTATTTCAATAGACCTTCAAGCTTCCTTTTTCTTTCCTCCTTCACCTTAACTCTGATTCCATGTTAGAAAATAAGAAAGGTAGAAAGATTATCTTATGTTAATAATTATTTGTGATATTCTTATAGTCTTATTGACTTTTTATGTTCTTCTTTTATCTTATTTTTATCAAGCAATCATAAAATCAAAACATGAAGATCAACAACACCAGATGTAGGCACTTAGCCAGGGATAAAACCCCTCTATAGGGGAAAACCCAGTCAAACACTTCCACTAACATATTTAATTGGGATAGACCAAGACCTTGGACCAGACAAATAACCTTCCTCCTCCAACAAGTCAGCCCTCAAATTGTCCTTTGAAAATTCAAATATCAACTACAACAACATTGTATCAAAGGCAGAATTTTGGCCTTACTGCTTTAGAATTTAAGCCTAGCTTCAAGTCTGCAAATTTGGCCCTCCTACAGCTTCAACTCCTTCGCATTTGTGAGACAACGAGAAAAAAATCGACTTTTTTTCTTGATAAAGACTTCTTGCTCCTTCACTAGGATTTCCTCCTCCTTCCTTGAATTTTGCACCCTTTTACTGCTTCCAGCTACTGCAGATCAAACTTGAATGAGTGTGTCTCCAAATGAATCGAGGTCCCTCTATTTATACTACTTCCATGAGGTTGAATTCCCTGGATGAGGCTGACTTGGTGGTGGAGGCCTAAATGACCTAATTTACATTGAAATATATTTCTTTCTTAATAGATAAATCCCAAGAAGGGTCTTTTACATGATGACAAGGACAAGGACTCTTGGCATAAACCCTAGAAACCTACAATGGAGGATTTAACCTAAAAATCATTAACCCAAGCATGAAACCCATGCTTTAATAAGTCAATTTATTTTATAATCAATTTTACTTTTCTTTTTTGACAAATACATTACATTGTGACTCAAACACAATTATAAAGACCAATACTAGTTACATTTTTCAATTCATGGGAGTTTGTCTTAAACTCAAACAAAGGATTGTTCTGAATAAAAACTAGTTCAAAATGACTCTTACATTCTTGTAACTCATCTCCTCTATGTTTGAGACCCGTGGCTCTCAACGCTCACCCTACAAATGCCAATATGAACCTCTAAAGGGCTTGGACCCCGTATAGGGAGACCAAGTCCTAAATGAAGACCCACCTGCAATCCTGTATAAGATCCAATGCATCCCCTCAACTTCTGGTATAACCAAACATTAGTGCAATTGAGTAAATGAGATTACAAATATAATTGTACCAAGTGGAAATTTCATAGTAGCATTCCCTTCCATAATGAGCTTTAGAACGTACAAGTGTTTCCAAGTTCAAGAAGAAGATTAGCTAAGGACCCTATTAGGTGGCTTAAGCCTCTAAGGGGGTGAAATTTCCATGGTACATCCATCAAATGGAAGGTGGTATGTGAAATAATGATGGAAATGAGTGGGGTATTAGGGGAAGGCTACAAGCCACATGTCACAGTACAAGGGTAGCTAAAATAAGGGAAGCCCATGCCTGGGTATATAAATGTAGGAGGGAGAAATTGTTACTACATTCTTCATATGCCTTTTTCCTTTTATTGATTTTTCTTTTATCACCACTTGGGGATCCAGGGGATGAGAGCATGATATGTAATATATAGCCGTGAATAACCCCTTAAGGTGGGGCAGTTCATCGCCTAAAATGGGTTTGGACAATCATGGGTTCCTTAATGATGTAGGGGGTCAATTTGAGGATCCTAAGAACCGGGTGATGGCCATGATGATAGGGTTAGAACTCATGCTTGGCTTTTTGCCATATTTTGCATTTTTGGTAAATTTTATGTTGAGAGTGGCCAAATTATGCTTTTCCTTTTCTTTTTAGCTACATCAAACTCCAAGGCATCGTTCCAGGCCCGACCCAAAGTGTGGACAAGGGGAGGGGAAAGCTAACTCCTTGTGGACCCAATGGACAAATGTGCACCTAGATGGTAAATATGGTGAATGATTTTATAAAGAGAAGAAGTGGAGTGATGTATATGGTGTTGGGAAGCAGGACCATGCAACCAAAATCGAGGTTTCCCATGTAGTGCCACCCCTAAAGTTAGTAGTTAATAAAGGAGATCCCACTGGACTAAGATACAAGGTTAACCATCAAATTGGATATAGGAGACAAGAGTACAAAACAAGCCCACTCTTTTTTCCAAATCCCCCCACCAATCCACGCCCAAAAGTGTCCATGATAAGTAACAAAAATACCCAACTACACAATGAAAATTCATACCTTCGAGGTTTGTAGGCCCAACTTCAAACATACGATCATAACATATGGGCAAGGGAGCATATGGTTGGCTCGGGTGGTGGAGATAGTGGCACATCGAGCTATCTAGCGGCTACAAGGGGTTTCTTGCTATCGGTTAAGCACCATCTAGAAGAAAAAAATCTCCTATAGATACTACCCATATGTGGTGGGTAACATCTAGCTCCTATTGAGACATGATCTCTCAGAAGAGTGCACAAACATACTCAAATGGGGAGGTCATGAGAACACCAACAATCTCTTGGGGCTGTAGACCTGTTACATGCACATATGAAATACCAAGCAGATAAGGAAGCATCTTTTTGTCATTTCTTATAATCACCTGTGCTTAATATTAGGCAATAAAATCAACAAGAAAACAATTTAATCTAAATGCATCTAATCTAGCATGATAATATCATATGATGTTATTTCTAATGAGAAAATAAATATTTAATGCACCCAACCCTAACAGGCATATCATTTCAGGTAAATTCTAAATGTAATCATAGAGCTAGTGCAACCAACATATCATTAGATCAATATAAATATGTTTGCCTAAATTATTACTGATGTGGTAAAACCCAAATCAAACATAGACACAATCACATGGAGGATGATGCGGGTGGGAGGAGGAAAGTATGATATCCATATGAC
This sequence comes from Pinus taeda, assembly GCA_000404065.3. Taxonomy (NCBI): domain Eukaryota; kingdom Viridiplantae; phylum Streptophyta; class Pinopsida; order Pinales; family Pinaceae; genus Pinus; species Pinus taeda. The sequence continues at coordinate 40,044 of APFE030997179.1, forward strand.
ATAGAAATGATTCTTGGATGAGGGGAAGGACACCTTTTTAGAGATCAAGATCCTTTCTTTTGGACACAAAATGGATGAATGTATGACCAAACTTAGGAACTCCTTGTCATGGTCATTGTTCATAATATTATGCTTTGTGGATGCCACAAGGTCATGGTGGGAGGGGAAAGAAGACTGAAGGAAGGAAGGAGTGCAAGAAACATGTTTCTCAATGTGGTGGTCACATTAGAGAGGGGCAATCATGGTGTGGTCATAATCCTGAGGGTGTGTTTTAGGAGGTAAAATATAACCAATGAGGGGCTTGCTCTTCATACTATACTCAGGAGGGGAAAATGGCTCATGGTTGTTTGAGATCATACGAAAAAGGGTGAGGGAATCACTTATGGATGACTCAAAATGATGAATAAGAAAGGAAGGCGATGGGGAGGGTGAAGTATTATGTTTAGAAATATTATTTTCCTCAAAATCACATTATAAAGGTTCATCAACATTTAGGTAAAGGTCCTTAAGTGATTCGAATATACTCCTAGAATCATAAGGAAGTAAGGTAGCATCGAGGGCCCTATCGATTTCATAATCATTAGTATAAAAAATAGGGTCTTCCATAAAATGGGAATCAATTGATTCTACTTGCCCTCTTTCATGCAAGGAAAAATAATGATCCTCCTTCCCAAGGGTATCGATCAATATGTCATCATAAATTATGCATAAGAGAAGACCAATGTCAACTTCATCCTCCTTGTCGGTGTTGTAAATGGGAGCACAATCAAATTGAGGAACAACAATTTCCCATTTCTCCTTTTCAATGTGGATGTAATCCCTAATGCCAATTTCCAAGGGACTAATGGGATCACCTTCCCCAAGGTTATTAAAGGGAGAATCATCAGGAGTAATATCCTTGGGAAATGCAAGGTTAGCCTAAACTTCACTTACCATAGGTTCATTCTCCCCATCACATGTGTTCTCAAGATTTTCTTTATCATCATTTTCATCATGTGGACCTAGGGAAGAATCATAGTCCTGATCATCATTTAGATTCCCAATGTTTTCTCCAACTTATTCATCTTGACTAATGATACCTTCCCTTTGGAGGGTTACCTCTAGGATTTCACAATAGCTTCATTAGATTGGAATTTTGGCCCCTTATACTTCATGAATTTGTTGATCAAGTTGACAAAGGATGAAATGCTTTGAGGCTCACATGAATCAAGCCAACCTTGGTGTTCATATCCAATAGAGGCAATAAATAATTCAATGAGGTTGTCTAGATGAACCACATTCATCTTGGAAGCATGCTCAATTAGTTTTGTTATGTGGTCAATTGTTGTACATGGATCACCATCAAATGTGACATATTCCGCATGAAATTCCAATCCAGGCCATTTGGGTATCTTGGGATCCATGTGATATCCAAAGCAGGGAACCATTCATGAAGTATTTTTATAGCCATTGATCTTTATATATTGATAATGTGGGAGTCGCCAGGGTGAATAAAATTGCCCGAACTAATGATTGTTTCTCCCTACAAGCATTGACTTCAAATTTCAATGACGAACTAGAACTTTGTTCCTCCAACGGAGTCACCAATATATATTTCAATATTGTCATATGAGGAACAAGACACACGCCTCATGTTAGCGACAACGGTGCTAAAATGTTACCACTCAAACTAGTAGGGGTCCTAGGAGGGGTTCTTATAAAAACTCTACTAGGTTAAGTGGCAACAATGGAGCAATAGCCCATAGTCAACTCAGCTAAAGCTCCCTTCTCTTTATATACTTTCACTGATGGAAGGAGTCTTAGTATTAGGGAAATCACTAGGGGAAATAGATAAATGGTGTAAAGTAGTGATTCCAAGAGCCTATTCAAAGGAGAGACTCTGGTAGGTTGTAACCCTGTACATAAATTACCTGCAAACAAATTCTTAAAAATAGAAAATATATAATGGAAAGAAACACAAATCAAATACATAGAGAGTTTCCCCTGTATCCCAAAACAGGGACTACCAGATTGATTTTTTATTATATTCCTTTCAATGTTACAACACATATATATAAATATCGAAGCATTCATAAACCCCAGTCCATTAACCTTGGATTAGAACATAATTGTAGTTCCCTTTGACTAGATATACAAAATACCATGGGCTGAAAACCATCATGCCCAAAACCACATGCGAAACAACTCTAATGATAGGGATTTCTTGATTTTGAAGCAAGACGAATGGTTCTCCAAGAAGGGCTAAAAGGAGACCTAGACTAAGGTTTGCAGAGTACCTATTGGTAAGAAGTACCCTAGACCAAAGAATCCTAAAATAATAGGGTTTCTAAGAAATCCTTATGAAATTAGAGTGACAAGGTTATGGGACCACAAAGAATCCTTAATGGACCCAAACAAGGTCAAGGATTTGGGAGGGAACTTCAAACAAATGGACTTGACCAAGTGAGGGAGGAGAAAAGGATCAAAGGGATAGAATTTTACTCTGATTTCAATGCAAAGACCCTTAATGAAGTCGCTAACCAAAGGAAGCATAGGGAGAAATGGTTCCTGAGCTAGGGCTTTGGATAACTTGAGAGTCCACCATTGAAATGACTTGAAAATTGGAGGACCTCTAAAGGACACACCAATGCAGTTTTTGATGAAGTTTCATCATCTTTGGATAGATACAATGGATTTTGTGTGATTTACCAGGAATGCTACTAGGGTTAGGGCTTATAAATAGAATAAGAGGTGAGAAAGATATTCATTTTGGTGACCACCTAGGACTAGACTAGTGCCTAACCTATTAGTATAATGGAGTTTATGAGATTCAATATTTAGAGATTCTTATGCCAAATCAAGGAGTTCCCCGACAACTTCGTATGGCCCTAGAAGCAACAACTAGGTTACTATGGAAATTTATACTTCTTTGATGCTACAATTGATGACTTATCAAGGAAATTATGAACAATAATATAACCCTAGGACAATAATTCACTATACTTTGCATGAAAATATGAAAAATCCCTCACAAAGACAAGGTAAACAAATTTGCATTTCGTTTAAGGCAGCTACAATAGTTTCATAAGCGAAATTTTTCCATACATTATACTAGTGCAAATCATGAGAAATAAACCATGAAAATACATTTACAAGAATAGAAAAATATTTCAATCATCAATAGATACAAAAATCAAACCTCCAAGATTAAAAACAATCTCTTCCAAACATCTAAATGCATCAAGATTCCAATTCGTCCATTAATAAGGTTTGCGAAATTCTCAAGAAGGGATACAATTCCAAAACCAAGTGATGATCAAGTGAAATGATCATCACCTCAATAGATATCCTCCCTAAGGGGTTCAATTTTCCTAATAAGGCCTAATAATGCCCCAACTAATAAAATAACTTTTAAAAATAACATTCCTTGGTGACAAGCCCACCAAGATAACCTTGTAATACAAAATAAGCCTTCCAAGAGGGAAAAACAATAGATACAATAGGTCGAAGGGCAATTGAGGGGACCTAGTGGAGTCCAATGTGTGCCAAGATGAATGAATGGGATCCAAGCATAGTGATTAAGGGGTTGGACCCTTGATATCCAAGCAAACAACTTGTAGTGTCCCCAAGTATCTATGGGGGCACAAAACATCCTCCTAGGTCTCTAATTGGATCGAACAAGCCTATATCCCATTTGTAAGGGTTGTAATAACGATGAAATCCCTCCCATTGCCCCCCATGATGAGACAAATCACCATCTGGGCCCTGGATCAGTTGCCAAGTGTGTGGTGCAGGAGCGGAGCTGGTTGGGCAAGGTGATCCAAGTGCATCGTCATCATCCAATAGGTGCAACATGAGCAAGCAATGAGTGACTAAAGGATCCCATGAAGTTGAAATATTCTCTCTATTATGGTTAGACCCGTGGCTCTCAACGCTCACCCTAAAAATGCCAATAATCCTCTGAAGGGTTTCAACCCAGTATAGGGAGACCAAAACCCAAATGAAGACCCACCTGTAATCCTATATAAGATCTAATGCATCCCCTCACCTTCCAGTACAACCAAACATTAGCGAAATTGAGTAAATGAACTTACAAATCATGGAACCAAGTGGAGATTTCATAGTGGCATGCCCTTCCAGAATGGCTTCAGAATGTTCAAGTGTCTACAAGTTCAAGAAGAAGATTAACCAATTACCCTGTTAGTGGTTTCAGCCTCTAAGGTGGTGACATGTCCATGGTACATCCATCAAATGGTAGGTGGTGTGTGAAATAATGATAGAATGGAGTGTTTCATTATGGGAAGGCTGCAAGCCACATGCCACGATACAAGGGTAGCTAAAATAAAGGAAGCCCACTCCTGGGTATATGAATGTAGGAAGGAGCAATTGTGGTACATAATTTACACTGACCTTTGTTTTTCCACCCTTCTTCATATGCCTTTTCCTGTTATTGAATTTAATTTAATAACTTCTTGGGGCTTCAAGGGATGAGAGCATGATATGTAAGATATAACAGTGAATACCCTCTTAAGGTGGGGAATTTCATCGCCCACCGGGGTTGGGACAATCATGGGTTCCTTAAATATGAAATCGGTCAATCTAAGGGACCCTAGGAACCAGTGTGATGGCCATGATGATGGAGGTATAGCTTATGTTTGGATTTTTTCCACATGCTTAATTTGTATATTCTAGAGATATTTTGCATTTTATGGTACATTTCCTATTGGGAGTGGCAAAATTATGCTTTTTCTTTTCTTTGTAGCTACATCAACCTCCAGGGCATCATTCCAGTCCTAACCCAAAGTATGGATAGGCAAAGGTGGAAGCTAACTCCTTATGGACCCAATGGACAAATGTGAACTTGGATGGGAAATATGGTGAATGAGGTTATAATGAGCAGAAGGGGAGAGATGTATATGGTGTCGAGAAGTGGGACCACACAACCAAAATCAGGGTTTCCCATATAGTGCCAACCATAAAGCTAGTAGCCAATAAAGGAGATCCAACGAGAGTAAGGTACAAGGTTAACCATCAAATTGGATAGAGGAGACAAGAGTAAAAACCAAGCCCACTCTTTCCGTCGAATCCCCCACCAATCCATACCCAAAAGTGTCGATGATAAGTAAGTAAAAATACCCAACTACACATTGAAAATTCATACCTTCAGGGTTGGAAGGGCCACCTTCAAACATACAATCATAACAAATGGGTGAGGGAGCATATGGTTGGCTTAGGTGGTAGAGATAGTGGCACATTGAGCTATCTAGGGGCTGCAAGGGGTTGATGGCTACTGGCTAAGGACCATCTAGGAGAAAAAAATTATCCTATGGATACTACCCATAAGTGGTGGGTAACATGAGCCAAGATGAATAATGTGATTACCATTTATCGTTACATTCATATCAAGAGCTAACAATGTTAATTATGAAGATTGACCATAAATATAAACTTCAAAACTCCCTCATAGCTAGGGAGGTATTAATTATGACTATTTAGATGTTTTGATGTTGACAAATTTCTCTAACAAACAATTATAACAATTCATCGTTGGCATCATTATTATCAACATCATCTATAACTTAGAAACTCTAACATATAACATCATTATCCAGTTGCCATAATCTAGTCAACAACTCTAACATATGGTATATCATTAGCATCAATTAGTTTCCACAACTAGTCAGTACCACTTACCCATAATCTTGGTTGGTACTCTTGACACGTGGCATAACATTTAGCATCACCTATTCATCATAACTCTTGCCAATACCACTAACCCATGATCTTGGTTGTTACCCCTAACGTAGACTAGTCATGGTTCACCATCTTGGTCAATCTCTAACTCGTGGTGAAACTTGAAAGTCCACACTCTACATGAGAAACTAGGGTCAATGTTAAATGAGCTCCTCATCCTATCTGGGGAGATTGAGCATGATGTTGAAAGCCACACACTCAACTGAGTAATCCTAGAATTTTATGACCATTTTACTAATTGGTCAACATATTTCACATAGGGAGATTGATTGTCCTATACTAGAACATTCTCCCCAACTGGTCAATGTATTTGATATAGGAAAAATTATCGTCCTTGATGCTTATCATATCAACACTCTCTCTTACTAATAGGTATAGTACCAATGGTCGTCCTCTAATGTTGTTGTTTCATCACTCCCTCTTGTTGAGAGAGACATACTCAACCACTTCAAGCTTGTCCTAGGAAAATATTCTTGATAATACTAGAGCCATACTATGCTCTTGAAGGTTCCTTGGCATGTCATCATGTTGTCATTTGCACTTGGTCAAACTATCATGCAAGTTGGAGTCATACTGCTTCACATCTCACCATTCAAGATGAAACATACTTGACCTGTAAGTGCAACATATGTATGCTTCTTTCTCATCCATGCGATCGGAGAGAAACTGAAGCGATATACAAACTCATTATGTCTTCAACACACCTTTCCCAATGTGAATCTCTGTAGTTGTACTTCTTTATATAATACATCTCTCAAATCATAATTGATTGTGCCATGACCAACAGTACCATGTTGATATTCCATCATATGTTGATTCACATGTCTTGGAACGATCATAAAATGACTTTCTTCCTTCACTTGATCCATCATCATGGGTACTTTCAATTTACCCTAACTGGGTGTTCTTTCTGAAGCCAATTCTGTCATGGAAAATCTGGTTGCTTCCTTTGCGAGTAATTTTATCAAAGTGTAATGACTATCTAGTAAAAATCCTTTACTTTGAATCCAGAGATCAACTCCCTTTAAAGCTAAAGAAAAAAGTCAGGAAGAAGCTTTAATTTCTCCCTCTTAAAGAAATATTTTATGTTAGTATTGCTCCCTCTGACACATATTTTCTTTTGCTATCATTAGAAAAAAAATCATATATCGTATCAACCTTGATCCAAGTGTATCAAATCTAAGGATATCTCGTACTATGGATAATGACCCTCATACATCCACTAGTACAAGAATACAAGAACGTGATCCTCTGACGATCTAGCTCATGTAGTTGATAATCACAACTACTTTGTCATATCTCGAACACATTGTGGATCCTTCGCTTTTATTTTATAGAATCACCTCTATAAATTCACCAACTCCTTTATGCCATTGAACTCATCTCTCAAATATTCCCTCTAGCTTAACATAAGTTCGTCTACAACCAACTCATAGGGTCTTCCTGCTCACTAGTGATGAGCCTCATCATTGGGTAATTATATGGGTCTTAATTCACCTCCTAGCTTAGTCAAACTAACTATTCTCACAACTTATTGCATACTTTTGATTATATTTTGTTTATGAGATGAGTTAGAGTTGGATATCTTTCTTTGTGGTCTAATGTTCATTTAATGCAGGATTAAAGGATAAAAGCAAGGAATTTTGGCAAATACCTTGGTCAAAACTTGAATGGGACAAGGGAGAGGAATTATAGGAGGTAAATCATCCTCATTTACTACCCCTCCATTCAAATATTCCTCCATCAGATCGGAGTGCAAACAACCAAATCATGAGGACTAGAAGGCATCCGAGCAAGTGAAAGTCAAAGCACCAATTTATTTCAAGTTTGGGATCCGAGCCTCCCTAATTTTAAGGAAGTCATTGGAGACTTCAGATGTATAAGTAGAGAGGCCTAGGACTTCAGTAGGATTCAGATTTTTTATTGTAAAACTTTACTCTATTTTCGAGCTGCAAGACTTGTGACAATTTTTGATGTAATCCATTGTTTTGATAATAAGAATGAGTTTTGTGTTGAGCCAGCATTGAGTTAACTCAAAGGACTGAAGCTCTTGGGTTAGGGCCCAACCCTAGCAGCCAAGGCTCCTCTTTATTATACATGTATGCTAGCATAGATTCATGTTTTAAAATTCATTTGCTTAAATAGCTGCATTTCCATTACAACAATGTAGTGCATAGATTCATGGTTTAATCATTCATTTGCTTAAGTAGTTGCATTTCCATTACAATAGTGTAGCATAGATTGGTTATGTTTTAGTTTTCTTCCATTTGTGATTTCCTTCAATTAGCAGGTTAGCAAGGAGAAAAAGATCACCATAAGGTTGTTAGTAGGTGTCTCGGCCTCACCTCCTCCCTCTGGGACCATGACTTGAGGAAGAAACCCTTCAACAACCCCAAAAACACAGATTTCTAGTTCTCGCATGAGCTTTGGATTTTGTCGTCTTGATTTAGTACTTGGTTCATTTCATCGTTATCTTTCTACCATAAGATCTCACTCATATTCTCATTTCCTTCAACACTTTCTTCATGCATAATATATGCGGAAGCCAATAAATCACATCTTAATCAGATTATTCTCGTAGATCTCCTTACCATCTGATCCATAACAAACCTGACCAATCGCTGTTAATTGCGTGTCGCATATTCATTTCAACGTTTGACTTTAGGTGCTCCAAATCTCCACAGTCGATCTATTTTGCTTGATCCAACGACTATCGCATCACTCACTCGCTAACTAGCTTAGTCGATCTCCACCATTGATCAATCCCACATGATCCAATGCCTATCACGTAGTCTTGCGTGAATTATTGCATGACCGATACCTGATCGAGAGCATGCGAGAAAAGTGGTTTTCCTATGCTACGTGTCACTCACTTAGGCTAAATGCGTAAAATTTATGAATTCTACTTACAACTCTTAAGGCGCGTGAGATATTTCTTACCACCTATATTCATTTCAATGTTGGACTTTAGGCACTCCACATCTCCATCGTCGATCTATTTCTCTTGATACAATGGCTATCGCATCACCCGCTCGCCAACTAGCTTGGTTGATGTCCACCGTTGATCAATCCCGCATGATCCAATGCCTATTACATAGTCTTGTGTGAATTCTTGCACGACCAATATCCAACCGAGAGCACGCGAGAAAAGTGGTTTTCTGGTGCTATGTGTCACTCACTTAGGCTAATTGCGTGAAATTTAAAAATACAGCTTACAGCTTTGAGGGCGCATGAGAAATTGCTTACCACCTACCAAGACCACTCCATAATTCCACACGTTTCCCCCTTCTGCTGGCACGTGACTTAATGTGGTCCATCCATCTATTCACTTAATCTCCGCAATAGGATCTCCGCCACTCATCTTTCGTTAACCTTTTTCGTTGATCGATCCATCCATCTATTCACTTAATCCCATGCGATAAGATCTTCGCCATTCATCTCTCGTTAATCATGTTCGTCCATCTATTCACATAATCTCCTGCAATAAGATCTCTATCACTCATATTGTTCTCGAATGATCCAATGGTTCCTGTGCACTGTTGCTTCATTATGTCTTCCTTTCACTGATTTCGATCTTCGATTTCTCTTACGCTTGACTCCTTCCTGAACTTTTTTTTGTGTATCATTTAAACGCTGCCACTCCATAGACCTTTTAGCCATCCTCAACCACCTTCCATCCACTTGTCACGTCTACAAGAACACTTACATTGCATGCTTGATTTTACCCAAAAACCAAAAAAGAGTGAAAATAGATTTAGTTTATTTTCCTTGCTTACACATTACTTTGGTTTGATGCTCTTTACTTCTGTAACTTAGATAGCAACATTAGGATAGTGTTGATTTAGCAATTCTGCTTAGCATAGTTGTTTAAATGGTTAATTAGGATATGGTGTGATTTAGCATTACATGTTGTTTTCTTAATTACTATAGTAGATTAGCTCTCTTAGAATATATTTTCTCTTCTTCCATCAAATAATCAAGCTTCTTATGACCATATAGAAGTCTAGCTTGGAACCCCTGGGGTCTCTCGCCAGATGAACAGTGACAATAGGGAGGACCTTCACTTCTACTTGTGCATATAGCATTGTCACCTCCAAGATTGTACGAACATCGGGTTGATAAGTAAAGTTGGTAGCCCAGGAGTCGCAACATCCTCGCTGTAATACTGACGCTCATCACTTTTTGGCACCATTGCCGGGGAGGTGTCTGAGTAGAATGTGATTTCTGCTTTCTTTTCTTCTATTTCTAATCTCCAATTTTATGCCATTAGTTTATTTCTACAAAAGCAATCTAGCAGCTTCCTTTCTTTCAGTTGTCGTTATCTACTTTCATTTCCATTCTGCAAGTATAATTTCAATTCAACAAGTAACTTTTCTTTCTGTCAGTAGTTTTCATTCAATCAACAATTT
>APFE030997179.1:60654-123175 GCA_000404065.3 Pinus taeda
TAGTTCTCGCATGAGCTTTCGAGTTTGTCATCTTGATTTAGTACTTGTGTCATTTCATTGTTATCTTTATGTAATAAGATCTCACTTATATTCTCATTTCCTTCAACACTTTTTTCATGCATAATATACGCAGAAGCCAATAAATCATGTCTGAATCAGATTATACCCGTAGATCTCCTTACCGTCTGATCCATAACAAACCTAACCAATCACCGTTAACCGCATGTCACATATTCATTTCAACGTTTGACTTTAGATGCTCGAAATCTCCACGTTAATCTGTTTGCCTTGATCCAACGACTATCGCGTCACCCGATTGCCAACTATCTTGGCCGATCTCCAGCGTTGATCAATCCCGCATGATCCAACGACTATCATGCAATCTCACATGAATTATTGCATGACCGATACCCAAACGAGAGCACGCGAGAAAAGTGGTTTTCCCATGCTACGTGTCACTCACTTAGGCTAATTATGTAAAATTTAGGAATTCCGCTTACAACTCTTAAGGCGCGTGAGATACTGCTTACCACCTATATTCATTTCAATGTTTCACTTTAGGCACTTTGCATCTCCACCGTTGATTTGTTTCGCTTGATCCAACAACTATCGCGTCACCCGCTCGCCAACTAGCTTGGTCGATCTCCACCGTTGATCAATCCTGTATGATCCAACGGCTATCGTGCAGTCTCGCGTGAATTCTTGCACGATCGATATATGATTGAGAGAACGCGAGAAAAGTGGTTTTCCCATGCTACGTGTCACTCACTTAGGATAATCGCGTGAAATTTAGAAATACAACTTACAGCTTTGAGGGCACGCAAGAAACTGCTTACCACCTATGAAGACCGCTCCATCATTCCACATGTTTTCCCCCTTCTGCTGACATGTGACTTGATGTGGTCCATTCATCTATTCACTTAATCTCTGCAATAGGATCTTCATCACTCATCTTTCATTAATCTTGTTCATTAATCGATCCATCCATCTATTCACTTAATCCCTTGCGATAAGATCTCCGCCATTCATCTCTCGTTAATCATGTTCATCCATCTATTAACGTAATCTTCTGCGATAAGATCTCTGCTGCTCATACTGTTCCCGAATAATCCAACGGTTCCTGTGCATTGCTGCTTCATTACGTCTTCTCTTTTGCTGATTTCGATCTTTGATTGCTCTTCCGCTTGACTCCTTCCTGAACTTTGTTCTGTGTATCATTTAAACAATGCCACTCCATAGACCTTCTAGCCATCCTCAACCACCTTCCATCCACCTGTCACATCTACAAGAACACTTACATTGCATTCTTGATTTTACCAAAAAAACCAAAAAAGAGTGAAAATAGATTTAGTTTAGTTTCCTTGCACACACATTACTTTGGTTTGATGCTCTTTACTTCTATAACTTAGATAATAGCATTAGGATAGTGTTGATTTAGCAATTCTGCTTAGCATAGCTATTTAAATGGTTAATTAGGATATGGTGTGATTTATCATTACATGTTTTTTTCTTCATTACTGCAGTAGAGCAGCTCTCTTAGAATAGATTTTATCTTCTTCCATCAAAGAATCAAGCTTCTTATGACCCTATAGATGTCTGGCTTGGAACCCCTATGGTCTCTCGCCAGATGAATAGTGACAACAGGGAGGACCTTCATTTCAGCTTGTACATATAGCACTGTCACTTCCAAGTTTGTACGAACCCCGGGTTGATAAGTAAAGTTGGTAGCCCAAGAGTTGCAACATCCTTGCTACAATACTGGCGCTCATCAACTAGCTACTCTTTAGTCCTTCAAGGACACAACACTTTGAGACTTCTTTTCAACTAGTTCTCCTCAACTACTTAGGGACTTCTTCCCACTACCTCTTCTGGTGTTGCTCCAATGAAGATAAACATATGGCAAGAGGGTTGCCACCTATCACTTTCAAACGTCCTTCTTTGCACAATGAACTTGAGTTAGTTGTTTTTCTCTTCTTGACTAATTAGGCCTCGAACTCTTCTCTTCTTTGCCACTTCTAGCATACCTAAATTCCTTCCTATTTCTTCACTTAGGAGACACATGGCTCACTTTCTTGTTGCCCTCCAACAATGCATAAGTGTCCAATACCAATCTATTCAATATGGACCTGTCCACTAGCAAAAAAACAACTTGAGAATACTAAATTATATACCTTCATGGGACTGTGGCTCTATTTTTGGATTTCAACCTAGTTAGGGCACACTTGCAATCCATATCAGCCCTCCAAATCTACTACAAAATTCCCTTCTACAACTGTGTGATTCCTTCTTCTCCAAGCTCTTTCCCTTCACTGATTGGTAGGCCTCTTCCAACACCTATTTCAAATGTTATGACCCTCTCCAAGATTGAATTGTAGGTTGAACCTTCTTGCTTAGAAAATCACAAGAATCAACCTAATTTTATAGAAATACAACCACATAAGTGTCACATAAATAAACCTAGAATTCTCTCAAATACTCAGCCTTGCACTTGATTTGAATATTCCCAACAAACACATAAAATAACCCTTGATGAAGTCTTATTTTCCTCCTTTCGATGAGCTCTAAATCCCTGCAGCTAATTCAGAGGTAATTTCCTTATGTTTTGTTTCACATTGGATACCAAATGAGCCTCAACAAACCTTATATTTATATGCTAATCGATGGGTTCTAACAAACTCGCCAAGAGGCTACATTTACCCTAACCGACCCAACTCTTTCTTTGTGCAAACCCACCAACATACAAATAAATTAATAAGTCAAAAAATACTTGACATTTCTTGGCATTCTAAGTGTCCTTGCTCCTCTAAGGGTCCTCTACATCCTCCAAGCGTCGAATCAATGAAAATCCTTGTGGTTTCACACCCACAAGCTTGGGTGAAAAACCCACACCTTCTGTTATAAGTCAAAAAACCACTTTTGTGGTGCTCCTTCCTCCAAAATCCCAAACCCGAGGTCTGGGAGGTACTTGGAGTACCTCCCAAGCTACCAAAATCAACACTTCCTCTTAGGAAGGGAGGTAATTCCAAGACTAGTAAGTAACTTGTCATCATCACTATCATTGTTGTGACACTAGCCCAACTCATGGCACCCATAACTCCAACAAACCATGTAGCATGCACTACGCCCTTCTTGGAAGTGTCACTATCACTTTCACTATCACTTGAATCCTCTTGCATCTTCTTCTATTGAAAATATTTCAAGCCTTTCCATGATTCCTTCTTTCCAGCTATAGAAATACCCTTACTTCCCATTGACCATACACTCTTCTTGGGCTCTACATTCTCCCTCTGAACCTGAAAACCTCCTCTTGAACTCAACTCCCTCTAAACCTCTGGAACATGTACCCAGTTCTACTTCTTCTTCTCGTGATCTATAGGCTTTACCATCAGCCTATATAGACCATGCTCTCTAACTCCAATCATGACACCTTTGGAGCTAGATCCTTTAGGCCCGTGCCTTTCCTTCCTATCCTAGAACAACACCTCAAACCCCTTTTGCTCAATTGTTGAGACAAAAATTATGCTATATTTGAGTCTCAGTACAAACAATACATCCTGAACTCACATGACCTGTCTTGACTCCATCCTGAATGGCATGGCACCTAATGCCATGATCTCTTTTTGAATCTTGTTGCCCAACACCATGTACAACTTCAACTCCCACTCAACTAGAGTCTCAAATACATCCTATGAACCTATCATGTGCTTTGACACACCACTTTCCATGTACTGTGCAACCTCATTGATGGTACTCTATGAGGAATGAGAGATCAATGCAAAGTCCTATCTCTCCAATCTCCTAGAGATGTCATCAATCTCAGTAGAATATGTGACACCTCCAACCCGCTTCCCTTTTTCTTCTCATCATCTCCCTTCTTCTTCTTTGGACACTTTGTTGAATAATGACCAATCTTGCCATAGTTGAAACACTTGATCTTACTATTGACGGTGCTGGACCCGCCAACATGTCAAGGGGATCTCCCTGATAAGAAGTCCCAATTAGACCTCAGACCGTTTGGTGTAGGAGTCCCAACAGTGGGTCGTAAGGTAATGCCTTGATCGCGATGTCACACAAAGGCAAGTAAGATAACTCTGTCAGTAGCAAGGGTGTGGCTGATGCAGTGAGTCAAGGAATGAGTATGAGAGGTTCCAACACTTCAAAGGGAGAGGAAGGTGAAGGTGAGTTCCAAGTTGAAAGGGATTAGTCCCAACTCGGCTAGGAACACACAACACAAAGGACATGTACAGCTTCCAGCAGAGCAGTCGACACGGATGTGGCAATCCCAACATACAAGGTAATTAACATGAACAACACTCATGGATAAGTATGAGACGAGTGTGATGGTTGATATAACAAGGTTTAGAGAAAGGTTTGTCTAGTGTCCGACAGAGTAGTCGAAACGGACGGTGACAACATTAACAACATATGAAAAACATTAACAACAAGATTCATATAATTGCATGTGAATCAGTTCATACACAAGTATGTAAGTTAAACAACATATATCATTAAGGCAACTAGAGCAGTCCAACTACAATAACAACATGTGCATGAAAATGTGATGGCTTTTATTATATAAAGTAGTGTAAGTCACAATCATACAATACACCATGTAAACTTGCTAGCTCTATTAGTAGAACTTTACAACCACATCTACCTTCTCCTCCAAAGAGGTGTACTAGCTCCATGCAGTGGAGAAGCCAAGGCGTGTTACAATACAGTCCAAGCCTTCTTCAAGATAGTCTTAGTAGAATCTTGGCTGACCAAAAGCCTATACAATGAGTTATGAGGGACTATTTATAGCAAAGGGTGGGGTGATCCTTGACATTCCCCTTTATGACAATTTAAGTACCCTCATGACTCTTCACCTACTCTATGGCTGTTACATCCAACTGTTGACACTCGACTTACACTTGACAGGACTCAACATTACAATGCACATGTACTCATGTGAGACAAAATGGCTTGAGAAAGCCTTGCAAGACACGACTGACAGTCGGTCTGCTGTGGTGAGACCAACTCTTTGACATGTTTGTGATGGTAAAGCTGGTGAGTTGATGCCAAGCTTGGTCATCCATGATGGTGTGCATGTACCTCATGGTGACATCTTGCTGAAGTGAAATCTTGCCTCCGTGCAACTGGTGCATTGGTTTGACCCCTTCATCCAACTTGTTTGTTAGCATGTGCATGGTCTTCTTGGGTATGGTTGAACTGACAACACACTGATGCATAACGTCCGTGCTGATATTCAAGTGTGTGTTGGTGGTCATGCGCATCAACTTGCCGAAGTCCATGTTCATCCCCAGTTGGACTTGCTTCTTGTCTTCGCCTTAGTGAGTGTGTTGAATGGGTTGGATTGCATGCGTGCAATGACATGCATGCTACTGGATCCTTTGCATGTGATCAACAGCACTGCTCACCATGTTTGCTCTGTGCCAGCCGCTAGGATGGGTCCTTAAATTGTACTGGTGCAATTTAATTCATGATTGCATGTTGCACCCATTGCTGTTCTCGTTCCTGCTGCAACTCGTTGGACTATCTATGCAGCTTTATGTTCTTCCTGAATTTCTACTTCAGCACATGAAACTCCTTCTTTGTTCCATATCCTGCCTTCATGCGATCTTCATGTCACACCTTCACTTCATAGCCTCAGTCTCCAAAGTTGCTTTCATTATCAGTGGATCTACTTGATCTTGCAACTTTGCTCCACCTCTATGTTGTCAACAACCTTCCTCTTGCATTCGCTGCATTCGATTCATTTGCTGCGTTCACTGCATTCGGTATGCTACCTTCAACTGTTGTTCATGATGCTTCTCATTGTGACGCTGCTGTTTGATGTCCTTGTCCATGAACAACTTGATGTTTTCATGAGTAGATAAGCCCTTGGACACTTGATCGACTGCATCCCCAAGCGTGCTCTGGATGGTGTCTTCGTCTCTGCTCTCTTGGAAACCATTGTACCTGCACTGCAGAGAGGCAGATGAAAACCTGTGATATCTGGAGACATGGAAACACTCATAGCAAGCAATCTGTCAGTTGAAAACCAAATTGAACATGAGAACTGGCAAGCAACATACCTGGGTGAATGATCATGAAGGTTGCGCAATTTCGGCCAGGAGGTCAGGAGACCAACTGCCAAGACTGCACAAAGCATAGTTCGGGTTGCTGAGAAACTCACTAACTGCTGGAATTGCACAATGTACAGTCCAGTCGAGTAGTTGGCTGTTGGGATTGCGCAATGAGAAATCCCAGTTGGGAAGGACTGCTGGCCCAGGGGAAAATTTGCACAAATTTTTGAGCCAAGCATCCACTGACCTCCAAAAATACGCAATTCAGTCCAAGAGGCTAGTGCTAGGCCAAAATGCACAAATCTAGAGAGGAAGGTGAGCCTTCCTTCTCCAGATTTTGCAATGCAGCCTTGGTGAAAGCAGAGACCCAGCCAAGGTTGGCCCGACTCGCCGACGAACAACTGAAAGCAAGTAAATCGATGAAATGCATGGTGACACTAAGTGATAGTAGAAGTGATAAAAAATGCATGCAAAACATGAATGGAGGATTAAGCAAACAGATCAACATGCACTTGGGTGAGGTCGTTCACCAGTTGGGAAAACGTCCGTGCAAATCAATTTCATGCATGCGACAGTAGTGAGATAGCAACGAAAATTAAAACAGAGCTAGGAAAAGCTAGAATATATGTAAACAACAGCATACATTCAAAGAAATCAAGCAAACAATACTCATACAAGTGAAAACCAAAAAGCAACAAAAATGCAACACAAGGCCTAGGAAGCGAGCTTACCCCAAAACAACTGAGCTGAATATGCTGACTACTCCTAGATGTGATGTGGGATGTTAGAACTACAAGGTTGATGTGAGGAACGAGCTCTGCAACATTTAATTGATGAGTTTTGATAACATCGAGGTTGTGACGTGCATGCCACAAATCTAGGGGAAGCGACACTTGGAGGGAAGTTTCTGAATTACTCCTTGCATGTAACCTCCAACTGCTAAAAATAGATCCCTAAAACAAGGGATGCCTTTGCATGTTGCCTTGGGAGAAGAAGTCTACTCATGCAAGTCTATTTTTCTTGGTCCCGGAGGGAACTGGTCAACTCAGCTGCACATGCAAGTGACTACTCGACTGCTAGAGAAAAGTGTGCATTTATGACTATAAGCTAGGCTAATTTCCGAAGGGGATTGCGCAATTTCTAGGCCCAGCAGCTGACTGTTGCCCAGATTTGTGCAAATCTTGGGATGAACTACCTATTAATGGGAAAAATTGTGCAAATCCTGCTGGGAGGGTTGGATGGCAGGATTGCGCAATCCTGGAGCCCAGTAGGCTGTCAGAGTGAATTGTGCAATTCCTGGAGTGAAAGTTTGGTTGCCCTCCAAGAATGCACAAATTTTACTGAGAAGCTTCTCAGCCTGCAGTTGGACCAAGTTTGGGTGAGTAGCCTGTGAAGGGAAAAGATTAAATTGTGATTGACAGGCTGCCTTTGATCAGGAAGGACATTGAAGGTTGAGGACTTGACGAAGCAAGGCAAGCTGATGTGAAGGTTGGTAGGGAGGCTCCAAAACAGGCTAAGGAAAATTTTTGGAGGGTGGTTGTAGTGACTACAACACTTACTTAAGTATTTCTTCTAATTTCCCTTCATCGTCATTGCAAGTTCCATGTCATCATCTGAAGCCTTCTTGCTTGGATGAAGATCCTCATCTTGCAACTCTTCCTGAATGAATTCATCCCACAACCTATTCCAGTAGGGAAACTTGTCCCTACCAACATTTCCCTTGATGAACGACTTCCATTTTGGATTAAACCCCTTCAAGGCAATCCTCACCATCTTAGAACTTGAAATAGTCTGAATGATGGAGACAAGCTCATCTCAAACCTGATACAACCACGTCAGATACGAAGTCACCCATTCACCCTACATCATCTTGGTGGCCTTCAAATTATCCTGTAATACCAATATACAATTCTCATTGTTATTCTGGAACAAATTCTGAAGATCCTCCCGCATCTCATTGGCAATTTTCTTCTTGGACAAATGAGGTATTAAGGATTCCTTGACACCATTGAGGATGATCAACTTTTCCTTCGTATCCAACTCTTCATACACTTCCATCTCCTTAGGGTTTGTTGGATTCTTGATTTATTTCTCGGCAAATTCCTAGATCATGTTGACCATCAAAACCATCTTGATCCTTTCCTTCAATGGACTATAGTTGTACAAGCCTTCCAACCTGTCCTCATACCAAAGACCAACCTACAACTTCAACATTGTTGTGATCGCTTCAAAAATAATGTGGCCATCTCTCCTCTTAAGTTGTAATTCATTGTGCACACTCTAATTCATTGGCCCTTCAAATTAGCTCTAATACCATGTTGATTTTCCATGATAGTCGAGTCTAGGTTAGAATCTTACAATCATTGATGCTACCAATCCAAGTATCACAAAACACTACTTTTCATAGCGGAACAATATACAATAGTAAATCTACTAGTGCACAAATATAAACAAGTTTTTACAATTTTTACAATAACCCAACTTTATTATATTAACATACTAGTAACACAAAAATTTAGGGCTCTCGTACCATGATAATGGCCCTCATTCATCCATTAGTACAAGAATACGAGAACAAGATACTTTGACAATCTAGCTGATGTAGTCAACGATCACAACTGATTTGTCATATCCTGAACACACTACGGGTCCTTTGTTTTCATTCTATAACAATGCCTCTATTAATGTACCAACTCCTTGAGGCCACTAAACTTGGCTCTCAAATTTTCCCTCTAGATGATCATAAGTCCATCTACCACCAACACATAGGGTCTTCACGCTCACTAGTTGCTCCTTAGTCCTTCAAGGACACAACAATTTGAGACTTCTTGTCCATTGTTTCTCCTCAACTACTTACGAACTTCTTCCCACTATTGTATTCCTGCATTTCTCTAATGAAGAAAAGCATAGGGTATGAGGGTTGCCACCTATCACTGTCAAACATCCTTCTTTGCATATTGAATTTGGGTTCGTTACTCTACTTTTCTTAGTTGATCAGACCTTGAACATTTCTCCTTTGTACCACTTGTATCAAACCTAGATTCCTTCCTAGTTCTACACTTAGGACATACTTGGACCACTTTCTCACTGCCCTCTAATAGCCCACAATTGTCCAAGACCAATCTCTCCAATCTGGTCCTATCCACCAGCAACAAAACAACTTGAGAATACCAAATTACACACCTTCATGGGACTATGACTCTGATGTTGGAACTCGGCCTAGTTAGGGCACACCTACAATGCACATCAGCCCCCCAAATATGATACAAAAGTCCCTTATACAATTGTCGCATTCCTTCTTCACAAAGTTCCTTCCCTTTACTGCTTGGTATACCTCTTCCAACACTTATTTCAGACCTTACGACCCTCTCCAAGGCTAAAGTATAGACTCAACCTTCTTGCCTATACAACAATAGGACTCGGCCTGATTTTAGAGAAATAGCACCACAAAATTGTCACATAAATCAGCTTAGAACTCTCTCAAATACTCGACCCTTCAACTAATTTGAGTATGCCCAATAAACACAGATGATAACCCTAGATGAAGCCTTTTCCTCCTTTCATTGTGCTCCAAATACCTGAGTCCAATTTAGAGGTAAAATCCTTATGTTTTGTTGCACATTGGATGCCAAATGAGCCTCAACATAACTTATATTTATATGCTAATCCGTGGGTGCCAAAAAAATTGGTCAAGAAGCTACTTTTACCTTAGTTGACTTGAATCTTTCTTTGTGCAAACTCACCAACATACAAATAAATTAATAACTCCAAAGCTACTTGACATCTCTTAGCATTCTAAGTGTCCCCTTACTCCTCTAAGGGTCCCCTACTTCCTCCAATTGTCAAATCAATGAAACTCCTTGTGGTTTCACACCCATAATCTTGGGTGCAAAGCCCATACCTTGAGTTCTAAGCCCAAAAGCCACTTTTGTGGTTACCCTTCCTCCAAAATACCAAACATTAGGGATTGGAGTACCTCCCAAACTACCAAACTCAACAGGAATTGTAGCTTTAATTGCAAGCCATAGAAGAAGCATTGGAAAATTTGAAGTGCAGTGAAGGCTTAGCAAAGCCATCATCACCCACTCTGAAATCGGAAACTGACGTAAACAGTGTCAGTGATTCTTTACTTTCATGTTCTCATTATGATGATGATTTTTGTGCTTTTGAAAAGTACACTACAGTTATTGGTTCAAATCTAATGAAAATATGGGGTATTAAGGGAGGGGCCTAGGTCTTAATGGCCAAGGAATTGTGAATCCCATCCAAGTGGTGGACTTACCTCGATATGTGGGATTGGTCTATGTCAGAAGGGAAGAGATAGGAGAGTCTTCAAGTGACAAGTCTGAGACAAGGAAAAGCACATCCCAACATTTCATTGACATTGAGCATTTCAAAGGAAGAGCTAAGGCAAGCTCTCCTCGCTAGAATTGAACTAGAGACAGTCGTTTCGGGAAGGTTATGTCGACCAGTAAGGACTCAACAATTCAATCAAGATATCAATCCAATCATAACACTATACATCTAGGGCTTCAATATTATGTACTAGAGTTCATAACATATTCTACTAGGTTTTTTCTACAAACTGTATATTCCATTAATCAATAATCAACTTAGCATAATTGCATATACATATCTAGGATTTCATTATTATGCACTAGCATTTAATATCAATATCTACTATGTAAACCCAATATACAAACATCAAAGGTAGATATACAACAATTTTAAGCAGGCAAGGGTTTCGTTCATACGGAAGAATTCAAACCTAGGGATTCATTCCTAGGATCTTACTTTAGCTATTATAAGGGTTTTGTTCATAAACCCTAATTCACCAAACCCTAAAAATCTAGGGTTTCATTATATAACCTAGAGATTAGCAGAAAACCCTAAAGGACTAAGGTTTTTACCATGACATTTATCAAAATCCTAAGCTTCAAAAGAATAAGATTTCATCATATGTTCTAGACTTTATTAATAACCATTAAATAGACTAGGGTTTCATTATTAACATTTCCATACCCTTAGAAACAAGAGGCTAGGGTTTTACAGTGAACCCTAAAGATTAAGGTTTCACAAAATAATCAAATGACAAGAGATAGAATAATGAGGGTAGATTTAATCTAATGATTAATCACCCTAACAAGAATCTTTATGATTCAAAACCTTAGACATAAAGATGTTAGTAGTGTAAAGAAAATTTCAAAAGAAGAATGATCATACCTTTTGTATGAAGACAACCTTGCAACAAATCTTGTAGTCTATGACGTACCTTGAGTTTTTCTTTAAAAAACCTTGCAGAGTGTCATTATGAAGGGATTCTCTTGCAAAAAAACTTCTTTCATGACTAAAGTCTATCCTTTGAATTTTCCTCCATAACCTTTGTGTATTCTACAAGCTTTCATACCAAGTAAAATATAAGAAAAAGGTTTTGAGTATAAAATACAAACAATTTTGATGTGAGGAGGAAACTAAACACGAAAGATGAAACAAAGAACAATATATTTATCTTTTGGTAAAATGGTGAAGGCTCCCTCTTAATCTAGTCTTTCTCAGGGATACCTATAACTTAAACAATCCAACAAGTTCTAACAAGATATATTATATCTACAAACTATAGAAATCCAATCATAAAAGAAAACATTGCAAAACTTAAACTAATAGACTTAGAAGGATATGTAAGAGAACACTCAATAGTATAAGTATTTGATCTCAGATTCTTGTATCTTGTTCTTCTTAGGTGGAGCTTCATTGGAAAAAATTTCATGTTCTCTTTCTCTCTTCTTATTCCTTGGATTTTTAGGACATTGACTCTTGTAGTGTTCAGTCTTATGGAAATTGAAGCATTCAATATTTGATATATCAACCTTCTTCTTTGGTCCTTTGAAATTTTTGTACACTCCCTTCTTATGATGAGAAAAGTAGGAATTTGAAGTTTTGTTTTCTTCATCCTCCTTTTTTTCACTTACTAATGATATGTGGGCTTCTTCTTGACTACACACATTCCACATTTGTTTAATGGTTGGGGCATATTCCAACTGCTAATTCTGATGCAAAAGAGCTGCAATATTTTGATAGACCTAGAAGTGCAACAATCACTATTGGGAAAAATGTTGGGGGGGTGTGAATTAGTATTTTAACTTTTACTATTATGGTTTTCCTTTTCAAGCAATATACACTACTTTACTAAAACCAACCAGCATATGTCCACAATTATAAAGAATGAAACCAACGTATATGTAATAAACATCTAATTCATTGTCTTAAATCAGAGTGTGATGCATTAAGCAGTAAAAATATGCAGTAAGAACAAAATAAATCAACACACATAAGTAGCACACATGAACACGAGGATTTTTCGGGTGGAAACCCAATGTGATAAAAAAACCATTGTTGTTGTCGTCTCAGTCTTCAATCTTCTTATAATAAAAAGTGTTTACAAATTTTGTACTGGTGCAGACTTTTCTAGTACGCATGCATCTACCTAATGAAGGCTACAACCTTCTCTCATTTTCTGGTATCTATTGGAAGGGAGCTCCAACCCCCTAGTTTTTGTACTGGCTGATATGTTTACCAGTACGTAGGCACCATCCTATAGAAGGATACTACCTTCACTCTTCCTCCAAGGACCACATTTCATAAATTTTTAGACTGGATACTCTTGGTGCATAACAACACAATATCAAGGCCACGTTTCATCAAATTTTCATACTGAACCCATCAGTAACATTGAATCTCAAAATCAATCACCACTACAATAACTGCATCTACCAACAATCAGTCAATCTAAATAGTTGGATCAATGTCACCAGAACACTGTGTTGAACCCAGAACACCGCATCAACAATCAGAACCAACTACAACCTCAAAAATCATATGTCAAAAGGTATACACTATAACCAACCTACATGTGTACACAACTTCCTTTAACCAAACTTGCGTATACCTCCAAAAATATTGAATAATAAAAACCTCTGAATCAAAACTGTACCAACCAAAATATTTTGAAGATCTACTATCAAATTACAGTGTTCTAAACAAATAGTAGCAAAAATCACCTTTCTTAATCAATCAATCAATTAGAATAAATATCCTTATACAGTCAGTTCTACTTTCAGATCTAATGAAGACATCATTGGCAGACAATAGTAAAACAACAACACTGATTAGATAGATCAATCATCTCTGAACATCAAGCTTTTCTTCTGCATACACTACTTGGAGGAGTCAAACCAGTGTATATGCGTGCTTTCCCCAATGCGAACCAACTTATAGATCTGCAAATAATAACTTATAACTTCACATCTATGCCAAACTTTAGACATACCTAGATCATAACGCTTACAAGATAAAACATGTGTTAGCATTCAGATCTAGCCCAACAATTATCAGATCATACAATGATAAGTAATTTAAGGTCTCATGATCCTGATCCAACATCATATCCAAAGGTGCACAAGATATTTCAAATCATATCATAACCATAGCCCTTACAACATAAAATATACTTTAGATAGAAGTATTCATGAAAACCCTTTTGCTTGCACATGTGGTCCTTTGATCTTCTCCTCCTTATATAGTTTTAGCCTTTCTCAATACCTCGAACCAAAACAACACTTAGAACCTATGGTATTTTTGGACGAGATCAAGTAATCATTATTTCACTCAACCATTGTGGGCTAATACCATGGTATGGACCCTCGGCATTCATTAATCTTAATTTTCCTCAATTTTCCATCCGATACGCTCTTTTCCTCTTGTAAAAGTGTGTTCATACATATATGCTCTTTTTGTTTTGTGAACTCGCTTGTATACGCTACTTGGACTAGGTGAACCCATGTATACAACTTAAAATAAATTAAAACATTATTTTTCTTCAATTGCTTGATTCTGATATGTAATCCTTTGTCCCATCATCCTGTTCTTCTGTATCATTACCCTGTTACCTATGAATTGACATGTTACAATGTGTGCTGCCCTTTATCAAATCTGAACTAACTTGTGAGTGGGTTTCCATCAAGGACAACACCTATACCATAATGCTAACAATGTCCCCCTCTGGACTTGATGTAAACCATATTGGTGTTGATTACTTCAAGTTGTAGAACTTGTTAGAAACACCAAGATACTCTCCCCCTTTGAAATCAAGGGAAAAGGGTGGACGAAGATATTCTCCCCTTTTGAGATATACTATGATGTCCATGCTCCCCCTGAGTACATGCAGAGTCTGCAGAGATATTTTTCAAAGGAATAACATGACCCTATAACTCAACTATGTGTGTATGACCTTCCTATCAATGACTCATACATACATCAATCACCCAACCATGTGGGGATATACCAAATGTTCATACATGACTGAAAACCGCAATTATTACATCATCCTTCCCATGCATAGTGGGGGTAAAAATTACATCAAATGTTCAAAAGGAATCATTAATAGACTATGACAAAAATAGTCATATTATTACACCATAGACCTTTATAATGAATGATATGAATATCTGAAACCATGGTTGAATTCAGCAACCATGATGCCAACAATGCATAATTTTTTTGAAGGCTAATGCTCCCCCTGAACCTGTGCTACCTATGCATTGTCAACAAATCATTCATCAAGGCATCTTCATCAGTCAAATAAAGAACAATGAACAAAGCATATCAACAGACTGTAACCATCAATATCAAACTAAACACCCATGTCAAAAACTAATTTTGAGTCTGACCCATTGTTTTTCAATCAAAAAAAACATATACACTCCTGCAGCCACAGAAACTAGCGTATATACACAACTCCGATTCATGAAACCCGCGTATAGGAAACATTCATATGAACACTAGATTTTACAATAGGATGATGCATAAACTACTCCCAACTTTTGTCTGAGATATTCAAATGTTTCTCTAGGAAGGGGTTTGGTAAATATATCAACAACCTGTTCTTTGGAGGGAACATACTCCAATTTAATCTTTTTTTCAAACACTTGTTCTCGTAGAAAGTGGTACTTAATGGGTATGTGCTTGGTCTTAGAGTGCATGACTAGATTTTTCAAAATACTAATGGCACTTGTATTATCACATAGAATGGAGATGGGTGGAGAACATGTGACTTGAATATATTGCAATGTTTGCATCATCCAAAGTAGTTGTGTGCAATAAGATGAAACAACCACATATTCTACTTCAGATGTAGATAAGGAAATCTAACTTTGTTTCTTGCTGAGCGAAGACACTAATCGTGATCCCATATAAAATGCTCCTCCACTAGTGATTTTTCAATCATTAATATTTCCTGCCCAATCTGCATTTGTATATGCATGAAGAGTGAGATCTATATCTTTAGGATACTAGAGGCCAAAGTCTTGAGTTCCTTGGAAAAATCTGAATATTCTTTTTACATCCTGAAGATGTGATTCCTTTGGATTGGCTTGGAACCTCCTAACAATTCATACTGCATGCATGATATATGGTCTCGTACCTATTAGATAAAGTAGACTTCCAATCATAGATTTGTATGTTGGTTGATTCACTGTAGGTGATTCATCATTAGAACTGAGACTACATCCTGTCACCATTGGATTACACACTGGTTTAGAATCCTCCATTCCGTACTTCTTCAGAATCTACTTGAGATATTTAGTTTGTGAAAGAAAAATTCCATATTTTGTTTGCTGTACTTGTAGACCAAGAAAATAAGTTAGTTCACCAAGTAAAGACATTTCAAATTCTTGTTGCATAACAGAAGCAAAGTTCTGACTCATATATTCTTTCTTGCTACCTAAGATTATATCATCAACATAAACAACAATAATTAGAAGTTTATCATTCTCAATATTTGTGTATAAGTTGATGTCTACAGATCCTTTTGTGAAACCTTGTTGTTGTAGATATTTGTCAAGACGATAATACCAAGCCCTTGGAGCTTGTTTCAGTCCATATAGAGCCTTTTTGAGCTTGCATACAAGCTTTGCATCATTTCCTAGAGTGAATTCTTCTAGTTCTTCAATATAAACTTCTTCTTCTAAATCTCCATTAAAAAATGCAGATTTTACATCCATTTGATACACTTTGAATTTTCAAGAACTTGAAAGAGCAAGAAACATTCTTATGGCTTCAAGTCTTGCAACAGGTGCAAATGTTTCTTCAAAGTCTATACCTTCTTGTTGAGCATACCCTTTACAAACAAACCTTGCTTTGTTTCTAATAACCTCTCCATTTTCATTCAACTTATTCTTGAATATCCATTTTGTTCCTATAACATTTTTATCATGAGGCCTAGGAACTAATTCCCAAGTATCATTCTTTTCAATTTGGTCAAGTTCTTCATCCATGGCCTTAACCCGACATTCATCTTTGCTAGCTTCATTAACATTATGTGGTTCTATGGAAGATAGTAATGCTAGATAACTGGAAGTTTCTACAAGAGTTCTTCTTGTCTGTACTCCAAACCCTTTTTCTCCTAGAATTTGGGATTCTGGATGATTCTTTTGCACATACCTAGATGGAGCCTTTTCCCTGTCAGTTGTATCTTCTTTTGATGCTTCATTGTTTTCTTCTTCTATATCATATTTCGGTTTGATACGTGAAAGCATTCACGTCTTCCTCATTGTCATCTTCCTTTGTTGATTTCACATGTTCCATATTTCTGCATGCTTCATCAATTACTACATCAATGCATTCAACAATTTTTTGAAGTCTCTTATTATAACATTTGTATCCTTTACTTCTAGATGAATAACCAAGAAGTATTCCTTTGTTTTCTCTGGGTTCAAAATTACCAAGTTTTTCATCAATCTTTTTGATGAAACATTTGCTTCCAAAAACTCTGAAGTGTTTTACAATAGGAGGATTACCATACCAAAGTTGATATGGATTTTCATCACTATTTACACGAACATGAGCTTTGTTGAGAATATTTACTGCAGTATGTGCAACTTCACCCCAGAAGGTGTCAGGAGTTATAGATTCATTAAGCATAGATCGAGCCATTTGTTGAACTGTTCTATTCATTCTTTCCACCACGCCATTTTGTTGAGGAGTTCTGGCAGCATAGAACTGTCTTTTTATTCCATATTGTTCACAAAATTCATCTTATATGAATTCTTCTCCCCGATCAGATCTGAGACATTTGATTTTTAGATCTAATTCATTTTCAACTAAAGCTTTGAAGACTTTAAACTCTTCAATTGTTTCATACTTATGCTTTAATAAACCAATCCAGCACATTTTAGAAAAATTATCAATGAATAAAATGCAGTATTCTTTTCCACGAGGTGACTTTTTCCTTGTTGGCCCACACAAATCAATATGAATGAGTTCAAGAGGCTTATTTTTTTATCCTTCTTTGGCATTGAATTGAACTCTAGTTTTCTTACCGAATTGACATGGTTTGCAGATGATATCTTATGGAATGATGATACCTAGAAGATCATGAACCGCGTTGAGCCTGCATGCTTTTCTTATTTGAGCAAAGCTTAGATGCCCCAATATTCTATGCCATAACTAGTTCTCTTTTGTTTTGCTTAGATAGCATTGTTCTTGAACTCATTTCAGTATATATAGATTTCTTGGAGTTCTTGTACCTTTGATTATGGTCTTTCCTGTGTCAAGATCACGAAACACACATTATTTTGATCGAAACACAACTTCATTTCCTTGCTCACACATTTTAATAACTCAACAAGTTATGCTTTAAACCATCAACATACATAACACTTCCAACTTTATTCTTTTCTTTTAAATAAACAGAACCCTTACCCTTAATGACAACGGGTGTGTCATTTCCAAAAGAGACATTATTTTCCTTTTCTAAATCTTTGTAAGAAAGGAGTTTATCTTTATCACCTATCATGTGTTTAGAGCATCTGCTATCAATGTACCACTGATTTTCTTGTCCTTCTGCAAATAGATCTATGCCACATCTTTCTGGCTGAAGTTCCTTCCTTTTCTATACCTTGGAATTTGATGATGCTTGTTCCTTTTGAATTGTTGACCAAAATTTGCTCCTGCATTCAGATTATTTATGACCAAATTTATTGCAAAAATGAACATTCCATTTCATTTTCAAGAGGATAAAAGTTATTATAAGATATTTTCTTGATTCCTATCATGCTCCTTTTTTTTCTTACTTCTCTAGTCATGATAGTCTTGTAAGTAACACATTGAGCAGCTTTATGACCAAAGTTACGACATGAAAAACATGTTTCATTAAAGAATAAGTTTATGTGATCATGATACCTTTTGGTGTTGTTCACCGTTTGATTGGTGTTTCTATTGATGTTCACCCTTGGAGTAAAATGAGCATGATTTACATAGGGAGTACCTTTAGGTTTTTGGTGAGGATTGACGCATTGTTCACTGGTTTTGTTGCATTAAGATAGCTTATGGTGATGATTGAAGGCTTTTCTATTTGGGATGTTTCTCCAGTGTATCCAAGACCAGTATTTATAAGAAGAGAACGCTGAACCTTGAAGGTTTCATCTAAAGTTTCTGATCCTTTGGCAAGTCTAAGATTAATAGATATTGTCTTCTCAAGTTCTTTTCTTAGACCCACTACTTCACATTCTAATTTTTCATTGTGCTTTTCTCTTTAAATGAGTTGATGTGTCAAAGTGTCTATGACCATATTATTTTCTTCCAAACAGATTTTAAGTTTAGTGATTTCTTCAAGGAAATCTTCCTTTTCTAAGGCATCCATAAAATCATCATTGTCATAAGCCATAAGTAGTTTAAAATCTTGTTCAGATTCATCTTCATCATTATTAGACAAGCCATCATTATCTTCATGAGTATAATAACTTCTTCTTTTAACAAGCTATTTTCTATTACCTTTTGCAGACTCCTTTCCTTTTTCATGATTATCATTATGAGGACTTTAGCAGCATAATGGCCAAATCTACCACAAGCAAAACATTTGAATGGAAGCTTACCTCTGAATCTTCCAGAACCCCATTGAAGCTTCTATACAAAGTTTACCTCATCTTCTTCTGAAAATACCCTGATTCCTTGAGATCTTACTTTTCTTTTCCCTTTGCTAAAGCTTTGAAAGCGACTTTTCTAATATCGAATGGACCTCCTTTCCTCATTTCAAAGGAAGTTAAAATTCCATGAAGTTGAACAACAGTAATAGATTGAAGATCCCGCTTCTCTTTTATGGCAGATACTTTTGACTCAAATTTTAAAGACAAAGATCTCAAAATTTTATCTACTAAAGAAGCCTCCTTTATTTCTTCACCCAGATTCTTCATACAATTTACAATCTCATCTACACTTAAAAAGTAACTAGCAATACTTTCATCCCTATGCATCTTGAGAGTTTCATACTGAATTCTGAGAGTTTGGAGCTTAGCATGTTTTACCTGGGAGTCTCCTTCGTAGTTCTGAATGATTTTTTCCCATATTGCTTTGCCTGTGTTGAGCTACATGAATTTGACGAATTCTGATTCTGATAGACTTCCCAATAACGCATTGACGACTTTGGCATTGTTTTCATATGCTTTCTTTTCTGTTGGATCTGTGGGGACTGCTACTGGATATTGGTATCCTCCTTCCAAAATTGCTCAAACATTAGCTCCAAGTGACTGAATATAGGCTTTGGTTCTTATCTTCCAATATATTAAGTTATTTCCATTGAATATTGGTGGTTTGATAGATCCCATGCCTTCGTGATTGTTCATCTTGAGAGATCTCCCTTCAAGCAATCAAGCTTCTTATGAAGGACCTGATCTAATACCAATTGTTGAGGGAAATGTTGGGGGGGTGAATCAGTATTTTAACTTTCATTATTATGATTTTCCTTTTCAAACAATATACGCTACTTTACTGAAACCAACAAAAGTATGTCCGCGATTATATAGAATGAAACCATCGTATATGTAATAAACATCTTATTCATTGTCTTAAATCAGAGTGTGATGCATTAAGTAGTAAACAGATGCAGTAAGAACAAAATAAACCAACACACATAAGTAGCACACATGAACACCATGATTTTTTAGGTGGAAACCCAATGTGGGAAAAAACCACCACTGTTGTCGTCTTAGTCTTCAATCTTCTTATAATAAAAAGTGTTTACAAATTTTGTACTGGTGCAGACTTTTCTAGTACGCAGGCATCTACCTGATGAAGGCTACAACCTTCTCTCATTTTCTAGTATCTACTGGAAGGGAGCTCCAACCCCCTAGTTTTTGTACTAGCTGATATGTTTACCAGTACATAGGCACCATCCTACAGAAGGATACTACCTTCACTCTTCCTCCAAGGACCACGTTTCAGAAATTTTCAGACTGGATACTCTTGGTGCATAACAACACAATATCAAGGCCACGTTTCATCAAATTTTCATATTGAACCCATCAGTAACATTGAATCTCAAAATCAATCACCACTGCAATAACTGCATCTACCAACAATCAGTCAATCTGAATAGTCAGATCAATGTCACCAGAACATTGTGCTGAACCCAGAACACTGAATCAACAATCAGAACCAATTACAACCTCAAAAATCATATGTCAAAAGGTATACACTATAGCCAACCTGCATGTGTACGCGACTTCATTTAACCAAACCTGCGTATACCTCCAAAAATACTGAATCATAAAAACCTCTTAATCAAAACTATACCAACCAAAATATTTTGAAGATGTACTATCAAATTACAGTGTTCTAAACAAATAGTTGCAAAGATCACCTTTCTTAATCAATCAATCAATTAGAATCAATATCCTTATACAGTCAGTTCTACTTTCAGATCTAATGAAGACATCATTGACAGACAGTAGTAAAACAACAACACTGATCAGATAGATCAATCATCTCTGAACATCAAGATTTTCTTCTGCATAGGCTACTTGGAGGAGTCAAACCAACGTGTATATGCACCTTCCCTAAGGCAAACCAGCTTATAGATCTACAAATAATAACTTATAACTTCACAACTATTATAGACTTCTGTCATACCTAGATCATAACATTTTCAGGTCTCATGATCCTGATCCAACATTGTATCCAAAGGTGCACAAGATATTTCAGATCATATCATAACCATAGCCCTTACAACATAAAATATACTTCAGATAGAAGTATTCATGAAAATCCTTTCGCTTGCACACATGGCCCTTTGATCTCCTCCTCATATATTTTTATACTTTCTCAATACCTCAGACCAAAACAAAACTTAAAACATGTGGTATTCTTGGACGGGATCAAGTAACCGTTATTTCTCTCAATATCATGGGCTAATACCATTGTATGGACCCTTGATATTCATTAATCTTAATTTTCCATCCCATACGCATTTTTCCTCTTGTGAAAGTGCGTGCATACATATATTCTCTTTTCGTTCTGTGAACCCGCGTATACAACTTAAAATAACTTAAAACATTCTTTTTTTTCAATTTCTTGATTCTGATCTATAATCATTTGTCCCATCATCCTGTTCTTTTGACCATTACCCTGTTACCTCTAAATTGACCTGTTACAATGTGAGCTGCCCTTTATCAAATTTGAACTGACTTGTGAGTGGGTTTCTATAAAGGACAACACCTATACCATAATGCCAACAATCACGAGTTATTCCTTTGGCACAACTTCATCAATAACTTGGATTTCATCTCTTATTCTATATATCCTTACAAAATATGACGAAACAATATCATATATCATCATTTTTATTTTTATTAGTTCAATCTCGAGGCTAACTATATGACCAATGTTCTTGATGGTAAATAACTTGGAGAGGGCTTCATACATTTCTTGTGCATAATCTATATTGGATATGTATGGGATTATATTTTCCTTCACTCCATGTACTATTAGATTCATGGCCAAGATGTTGGTTTCTAGGTACTTCTCCTTTCCCGCATCATCTGTAGGATTCTTAAATTTTCCTTGAATAAAATCTAAATCTTTATGCTTAGCAAGAATAAGATATATCCTCTTCTTCCATGCCCTATAGTTGGAGGCTCCTTCTAGCTTATTTTCTATCTTCATTGAGGTTTCCATAGAATTTATAATATCTCCTTCACTTTATATAGAGAGTAGGCTTTTCTTATTATATGATCCTTTCCTCAATGATCTTCTTTTGTTCCTTCCCCCTTAACCTTTCTTTCAATACCTTCAGGCTTCCTTTTTCTTTCCTTCTTCAACTTAGCTCTAATTCATGTTAGAAAATCAGAAAGGTAGAAAGATTATATTATGTTGATAATTACTTGTGATATCATTATAGTATTATTGACTTTTTATGTTCTTCTTTTATCTTATTTTCATCAAGCAATCATCAAATCAAAACATGAAGATCAACGACACCAGATGTAGGCACTTAGTTAGGGATACAACCCCTCTATAGGGGAAAAACCAGTCAAACTATTCCACTAGCAAATTTAAATTGGGATAGACCAAGACCTTAGACTAGAACAAATGACCTTCATCCTCCAACAAGTCAGCCCTCAAACTGTCCTTCCAAACTTCAAATATCAACTACAACAACACTGCATCAAAGGCAAAATTTTGCCTTACTGCTTTAGAATTTCAGCATAGCTTCAAGTTTGCAACTTGGCCCTCCTGTAGCTTCAACTCCTTTGCATTTGTGAGATAGAGAGAGAAAAATCGAATTCTTTTGCTTGATAAAGACTTCTTTCGCCTTCACTAGGATTTCCTACCCTTTTACTACTTCCAGCCACTGCAAATCAAACTTGAGTGAGTGTGTCTCCAAATGAATTGAGCTCCCTCTATTTATACTACTTCCATGAGGTTGAATTCCCTAAATGAGGATGACTTGGTGGAGGAGGCCTAAATGACCTAATTTACATTGAAATAAATTTCTTTCCTGATATATAAATCCCAAGAAGGGTCTTTTACATGATGACAAGGACAAGGACTCTTGGCATAAACCCTAAAATCCTACAATGGAGGATTTGACCTAAAAATCATTGACCCAAGAATGAAACCCATGCTTTAATAAGTCAATTTATTTTATAATAAAATTGACTTTTCCTTTTATGACAAATACATGACATTGTGATTCAAATACAATTATGAAGACCGATACTAGTTACATTTTTCAATTAATGTGAGTTTGTCTTGAACTCAAACAGAGGATTGTTTTGAACAAAAAATAGTTAAAAACGATGCTTACATTGTTGTAACTCATCTCATTATAGTTCTGATTGGAGCTACAAAAATTATATTTTCTCTTGTTCATTTTGCAAACAAGTTCTAATATCAGATAGAGTATCCTTGTTGATTTTAACCATATCATCAATAGTGGAATGAATGAGGGTATTCAACAGATTGAATGCATCATCAAGTTTGGCCATTTTCTTCATTGTCAAACTTATACTTAAAAATTGATCACAACTATGAACTAATGAAAAAGAGGCAATGCCAACTTGACTTCCTTACAATTTTCACAAGCAATGAAGAACTGTTATGGATTGTGACTAAAACAACATCTTAAGTTTGAGCTCTTTTAATGACACTTTCAAGGAAAGGTTATCCACTCCAACCAAATTAATACTATATAAGTATGAAGCTTGAATAATAAAATATGTCAAAATGGGTTAAGAAATGGTGGGTTTTTCCTTTCAAGACAATCTTTGCAAAGTCCTTGAAACACCATGAATACCCGCTCTACTTTTATCATCAAGTTTGAACAAATGCTTCATATATTTTCGCAAAACTAGAGTTATATCGATTGTACACATCATATGTTGCATATATAAATGTTCCACATTACACGACGTACGCTCTCACAGGAACTTGAGAAAATTAAAATAACTCACGATCCTAAAAAATCAACTAATACACACAACAAAATTCAAATGCAAGAAGGGTTCACTAACCACTTATAAACATTCAGAAGTCAGTACTGCAGATAATTTCTCATGTCCTTGTCGCTTTGATAAACAAGACTCACTGGTAAAATCATTCTTTCGAGCTCTTCATCTTTACTCAAGGGTTTTTAATCCTAAAGAGCCAAAAAAATACTTAAAGAGCCACAAAATAAACTAGTGAAAAATTCCTCGCCAGTGGGGTTCATACAATAAATAAACAAAGAAATTGCACTACTATAGAGCTTTTGTGCTTAAGATTTATGCCTTGTAAATCAATTGCACATTGCTTCAAGAGATGCTCAAGGCCAACAGAAGCGGACGCTTGTGCCTCCTCTTCTACAATGTTATCAAAGATATCAGGGATTCAATTTGGAACAACTCGTTGAACATTTGAATATGTAAATGGCTATCCACTCAATACCATGTTAAACACTCAATATTGAACCTTTGAGCCCACCTTTAGCAACCAACATATATACCAATGCATCACTTCAATAAAATTGAAGGATACAGCATACAGAGAGAAGCCAATATGATTGTTGCATTCCCATTATTGTAATGTTTCACTCAACACACATAGTAAGAGAAACCACCATATTTAACCAAGGGATTGACCATCTCTTGAATTTGGCTTTAATAAGTTGGCTTTGTAAGTCAACTTCATAATAAGGGTACACACTGCACAACAATGATGCAATCAAATTGTGTTGGATGAAATGGCCAGAATTCAACGTTTCTGCAATTGAAAATTCAAGAGTAGCATTTTTGCAAGAGTAATGTACAGTGACTAATAATGAAAAACTAAGTCGACAAGTGCATTAGTTATCCTAAAAATAGAAAACGCCCAATCCAGAACAAGAATATTGAGATGGAAGAATGATGGAAAAAGGACTAGAGGCATTTCTTTACTCACGAGAGCATTTTAACTATTAGAGGTGTATAAATTTAGCTCTAACAACCTTAGGATGGCATAGGTATTTTTAGCAACTTGGCTCTGATACCATGTTAAAGACACACACAAATAATGCAAAACATATTAAGATAAGTGTGAGATACATTTTTATTCACAAAGATATACATTTATACAATCTTTATGACCATTGGTTTCATATTCCGAGGTCTCTTGGACTCCCTTTGAGTGTTCAACTTCCACATCATAACCCTTAGAAGATTAGGTGTCCAACATTTTGCATAGGCTACTACAGGCATAATTGATATTTTCAAATGTAGTGACCCTTTCCACCCATCCATCTTCCAATTGCTTCACTCGTTCTGTATCTGGTAGTTATTGGTTTTTCTTTTCGAAATTAGAAAGTAGTTCTAGCCTCCGCTTAAAAGTAACTAACTCATTGTCAATGAATTTCTTGTCTTCTGCAAGATTACTATTAATCAAGTCCATAAATATTTCCTTTTTCTCTTGCAAACACATTTAAGTCAAAAATTGTTTTCCATGCATCATCAATAATTTCTAATCTTTGGCATATCATCTCGAGGATATATGCCTTCACTGCATTAAGCATATTTGTAGACTTGTTAAATGTTTGTGATGTTGCAGCAGTAGAACTTGATAATGAAGGTGATACTACCAGTGGAGTCATTAATAGAGGAACTAGATTTGCATTGTCTTGTAGTTATTTTAATTTCGTTTTCAATATCTGATTTTTTGCAAGCACGTTGGTAACATTTTGAGTAATTTGATCATTGCTATATTGATGCAATACCATGAGCCCCATCATGTCAATGACAGAAAAATCAATATCTATGTGTTATTGACCAATAATATTTTATTTTCAACTTTTACCTTTTCAGCTCTCAATTTTTTGTTGGCCTTGTCATATTGTGCATTTTGCAATGTGACAAGACATTCATAAAAAATAATGTCCTCTTCTGCAATTTACTCCATTGTCTTATCATTCTCTACAAAATGAGTAACAATCCAATTAGGTGGTTCACTACTACTACTTTCCACGTCTATAGTTTCTTGAATTCTCTCTCTATTTATGGCACTTTTGGACTTGGTTGTTTGAATTATATGAGTTTGGTCTAGAAAGAATTTACAAAAATTACCTTGCTCATCGTTGTCCTCTAAGATGAATCTAGGTCAGTTAGTCATGCTAGAGCATCAAAAATATTTTGTTGGTTTTAAATTTTATGGATGACCACTGATATGAATTATTTAAAATAGGTGCTTAAGCCTTAACAATTACTGAACTAGATGAAAGGGTTGTTATTTATCTAGCTACATGTTGAGTCTCAAAATTATCTTCTATCTTCATCCATATTTCCATCATTTCATAACCATTTAGCCCTCATTTATAATTATCTAGCCTAAAACCCTACATCAAGTGATCATCTTCATGATCATATGGGTTAGAAGAATCATTTTACAAAGTTATTTATTTTATGTATTTTTAAGTGAATTTATGATTAAAAACTAGGAAATTAACATGGTTCCATTTATATATGTGTGTGTGTGTGTTGTGTGACGTGTGTAGGCTTATTTGGAGGTTCTAGAAGGATCTTACTTGGCCTCCCAAGCACAAATTCGAATTTCAACTCAAGAGATGGACCATATTCCAAGGAGAAAGAGCATGGAGATCTTGATGTGTCATGGGATTTGTATCTAGTATTTAGGGATAAGTTGAGATAGTATGGATCTAGTATAAATTTAAGGGATTTACATTTATTGAGAAGATATCCCTAACTCATGTATAAATAAGAGGAGTGTCCTTCAAAGGAAGCCAACAGTTGTCAATTATTCATTAGCATCAGATTTATGATTGTTCATTCAACATGAATAATATCATTTTCTTGCAATTATGAGTTATGAATGTTGCTTGATTCTTAAAGAGTGATAGTTGTTCATGTGTGCTCATTGAGGAATGGATGGATCCCCGTCAACCATAATTTGCATACATCTATAACATAGTTTAATTTATGTCATTTCCTTTCGTGCAGGTGTGATTTACTTTCTGCAAGTGTGTTTTGTTATGAGAAGAGTGATTTTCTTTCAGTAGTTAGTTTTTATGTGAGAAGGACAACCAAGACTCTTGAATAAGAGACTCTTCTCCACGAGCTAGACTGAACTAAAACAATATTTACTTTAATGTGCTTTCCTAGATCAAATTTATGTGAAGATTGATTTCCTTGCAGTAGCTAGTTTTATGTGAGAAGGACAACCATGACTCCTGAACAAGAGACTCTTCTCCATGAACTAAGAACTGAACTGAAAACAATCTTTGTTTTCTTTCATTTATATGCTTTCTTTCCTTCTTTCTTAGATGTTTGACAATGTTATTATAGAAATATGATAGAAGGACAAAACAAGACTCTTGAACAAGAGACTCTTCTCTATCTTCTAAAGTAAACTAATTCCATTGATCAAACATTTTATGCTTTCATAAAATAGATCTGAATCTTTTCTTTTCAAAATAGTTTAGATTTGCAATATGCATTTCCATTATTTGCATCTAAACAGCTACTTCCTACACTAGTTTAATCTAAGGTTCCATATACTTTGGTTTGCTTCTAAGTTTACCAACCCGGATTGATAAATAAATCAATGCTCTAATTCACCTTAATAAATTAGACCAACACTACATTAAATTGATTTAAAGTGAATGAATACTATAATATGTGATGATATAACTTGCTAAATATTCAAACAAAATATTTGCTTGATTATAAGCAAAGAATACAAGAAAACAATGTCTCCTGTAGAACAAAATATATTCAAACGAATGTAGATTTGGGTAACAATTAATTGATATAGGGGAGTTTATAATAACAAATATTCTTATAAGATAGTCCCTAGTTATTGCTGATAACTTCATAGGGGATTTAAGACTGACTGATACTCAATATGATCTTACCCAGTTCTCTACATAAAGAATTGAATATATGAAGCAATACACAATGAAATAAGCACATGTGAAAAATTACAAGAAGACAAAACTATAGTAGGAAAATTTAGAATCCTTTCATTAGCTTTTGCAATTCTCTAGCTCAGTTACAATTATGTTCTCAATGTTCATACAAGGGTTCAACCCATAATAACTCGAATGAGGAGTTATTTATACAAAACTAAATATCTGCTAGAAATATTTCTTACAAAATCTTACAAAAATAGTACAAAATAATAGGAAATTAAAAATTGCTAAGTGGTGGCACTATTCTTTAGGAATTTATTGATGACTGGTCCCCAAAAAGTGTTTCCACGTTGGTTGAAGATGAAAGTTACTCAAATACTTTGCAGAAGTGATCCCATATGCCTTCACTTGGTATGGTGATATTCACCAACTTCCTGTAAGCTTTATCTACCTTTTTATATTTCTCAAAAGTGGGTTTATTTATAAAAAAGATGTTTTATTTCATGCTTAATGGTCAAATCAAAATCTAAAGCTTTCGGTGCTTTCTTCCATGTAATATGCCCTTTTATGCTTGCAAAAATTGATTTATCAGTTACTTTGCTATAAAGTTTCTGGAAATAATCCTCAAAACTGATAAGCCTATCATTTGGAGCCACTAATCCTGGCAATCCTCTTTGATCAAGTAAAGTAAACTTCAAGTGAAATATTTGAACAGAAGTACTTAATGCTTTACATTTTGTTTCAATTTGTGTAATCAAATTCTTCTTTTGGATAACCTTCTTGATCTCCAAAATGGTTTCTTTTCTGTTTAAAATCTGTATCTGCTCCAACTCTGTCTTGCTCTTTGAATTAAGAAATCTGATCATATCAGTAACCTCACTTGGTTTATCTTTGAGCAACTATTTCACTTCATCAATGGCTACTTGACATTTGTTGATGAGTTCCTCCTACTCGAAAATAATTTGAATGGATGACCATACTTCATTTATGGCTTGACTAATGTCTTACCAAATAATTTCCTTGGCTTGAGCCAAGGTCTGTGCCATCAGTGACTAACCCTGCAATTCTTCGATCCTTCTATTCAACCTGTGTGTTTTTTGCATTTCCTCAACATACAAGCTGTCATTTTTTATTTTTTGTGCTTCCAAAATCTGAAATTTCTTATGGAGCCTCTCATTCTCTTGCTTTTGATGAATGAGTTCCTGTGAAAGTTTGTTCAAATCCTCTGTTGTCGATGTAGATTCCCTTGTGGCTGATGAAGATGTAATAGGAATAACTGTGATGGGGGCTATAAATAATTGAGTAAATTGTTCTTTTTCTTTAAGCAACTTCTCAATCTGTTCCTCCATGGTTTGAATTTGTACATTTTGCTCAATTATCAGTTTGAGCATTTCTTCCTTATGTTGTTTAGTATCTGCTATTTCCTTAGTCTAGGGGTCCTCTGTAGAAGGCATTTTCAACTGTTTTCTCGGTGCTACAATATATGTGTTCTTCCTTCTAATTATATCTTCTATTGCTTTTACATCCGTAGGGCCATATCCTATTTTAATGAATAAGTCCTCCAATGACTCAACCCTATTATACTTAGCCAGAGATGATATTTTCTCAATTTTCAATTGAGACTACACATTTGATACAGTAGTTTTAAGCTTAGACAATGCCATAGCAGTGTTGGTCATGGTTGAGAACAAAATCTCACCACACTGCCTATGAATGTCCATTTGGTCAATGGATGAATTTGATTGGCATCAAATGAGAATATAGTTTTCGTATAATCAGCAGAACCTTGGGGAAAAAGTACTTGATCCTGTAGAAAGGCCATCTGCATTCTTCCCTTCTCACTATCAAATGTTGTCAGTAACCTATGTTGTGAAGTGGAAGTCTTCTTCTAGAACTATGCATAGACATTAGCCTTTAAAGCTTCATTATTTTGCTTGATCTCAAGAAAGTTAGTGAAAATATTTGACTCCTCTATTTCACTTGGACCAGCAGAGTGAGAAATTTCTAGAAAATTTTGTGAAGTAGAAGAGGAAGAAGGAGTAGTAATTATAGGTTCCTCAATTCCTATAGATACATGTGAATCATCCAGGTTGACGACAATAGGCTCCTTTTGACCTTGAGTTGCAGTAGTAGTAGTGGCCTTTGATTCAATCCTCGGTTTCTTCAAGTAGTGGATGAAATCATTTTCTGCCATTGCTAATGATGATGATCCTTCTCTAGGCCTTTTGTTTAGCTTAGTTTGGGAAACTGGAGTCTGATTTCACTTCCCACTGTTCCTGATTTCTAAATTTCTCAATTTCAGGCCTAGGTGTGTGATTATAATGAGTTGTTTTAAGCTCCACCCTTAAATCTAAAATAATACTGAATGGATTGTAGGACCAAGTGAAGCTGGGTTGAAAATCCATTTGTTTGAGTATGGCATCTGCCTCTGAGCTAGTTGATCTAGTGTTGAAAATAAATGACCCAACCTGTGCTTTAAGCGTAAACTGTGATTTTCTCTTTCCTTAGATGAAATGTAGCTCATCCATATTCATCATTTGCTTGATATATTCCAACGAGAAAATTCTCATTGGAACATACTTTGGCAACTTATATGTAGCCAACTCACACCCATATACTCTGATCTCTATATCGTTCTGGTAGGGATAATAATCTCCTATTCTGACTTGATCACTAAGGTGCAAGATCCTCTTGATTTCAGGACTGACTCTTGGTTCACTTTGACTGTTGAAAAGTTGTGCTATTGGGTGAATGAAATAGTCAATTAAATCTGTAAATTTGAACTCAGTTGAGTTCTTCCTGATCAACAAGGTCCAATGAATAACTGATTGATCTTCTTTTTGCTCATCCTGCTTGTGTAAAACAATGGGTAATTTATCTCCCTACTGAAAAATGAACATGTGAAATAAGACAAAAGAGTATTTGAATACTCCTTCAGTTGTAATATTCATAAGCTACTCATGCATAGCATCAACCAAAAATTGATTGTATTTATACATGAAGGTAGGCTTTCTTTCTTTTGAAAAGATAGACAAATAACCTAAGATAGCCTCGTCTACCCATTGATATGATGGGTAGCCTAACGAGCAGGAAATGTGGGAAATAATTTGCTTGGCTCTATGTGGAAACATGGATGCTGAGTAAGGAGGATTTTTCTTGGGAAGCTTAGCATCTTCAGGGAGAAAAATCTCAAATATCTAAGATCTTTTAGGTAACGTAAGTTTATGATATAGGTCAATCAAAGCTACAGGGGAGAAAAAGCTTAGGGAATCACTCTCAGGTATCAAAATCATTTTTTTTATGGCTTCAATAGTGATGGTTATCAAAATGTCACCATTCTGAGCCACTACTGTTCTTTGTAAGGTATTATAATTAGATTGATACCAAATGACCAAATCAAGGAAAGAATGAGCTTGGGGAAACATGTACAGAGGAAGGGTTGATTCCTAGAGGTTTATTTCATCCTCTGAATCAAGGTATGTTTGTCTGAGCCAGTTGTGCAATTCAAGCATGTCAAATTCACACTCAGTATCTGTGATTTTGAAATATTGGTTGGCTAATGGGATATGGTCTAGGTCAAGAGGATCAGAAGTTTGTGGGTTTTCCTGTGTTAAAGAAGAACCAGTGGAATATTTTTCCTTCTTCCTAGGAGCCATAATATTTGACAGAAACTGTAATATGACAAAACAATAGAGATAGCTTGAGCGATGATTCAAGTTGCAAAGTTGGCTCAATAGCAAATGTGTAGGAAAACTGAATAATATTGAAGCAATGGAACAATAAGAAAAGTAGCTGTAACTGGGACAATAAGCATTTATAGGGAAAGTTAAGCTACCATTTACAGTAGAAGTCGTTAATAACGGTATAATCAGAAAATTAATGACTTAATGGGAAAGGATTGTAGGAATGGATAAGAATTTACAATGGAACGGTTAAAACATTTATTCGACAATGGATAGTGGGATTTTTATCGGAAACGCCTATGAAAATAGTGGCAGACAAGTGGCACATAAATATTGGATGAACGTGGCGTGGAAGGATTAGATGTGGAGGTGGTATCAAAAGCCACGAGAGAAGGAATAACAGATTTCAGAGCAGGGGGGAGGTGCGAAATGTTGAGAGGGCGACATGTTGGTGAGGGGCCCACATGGCGGAAACCACTTTTCAACCCCCACCCCTCACCGTTAACTTTTTTCCTTGCTAGGGGGTGCGAAGCGCTTCCCCACCATTGATCTGGGCGGGAGCGACAACAACTGTCGATTTCGGTTCGTTCATTAACACTTGCCGACAAATGTTTTTGTCATTTATGAGCTTGATTAAAAAAACATTTACATATAACCCTTTACAATACTTAATCACCACTTAAGCGGGGTCATTAACAATAATAAGGATTAATACAATAACTAATCAACTATCAACTATTTCAAACCTAATCTACATGACTTTAGGCCAATTTTTAAGCATATTAGGCCTTTTATTTTCCTAATCTAACCTAATTTCTAATTTTCAACCAAGATTAAATTTTTTGGTTGAATTTATTCTCTAGTCTAGAACAAAAACTTAAATGATCTGATCAAGATTAA
This sequence comes from Pinus taeda, assembly GCA_000404065.3. Lineage (NCBI taxonomy): Eukaryota > Viridiplantae > Streptophyta > Pinopsida > Pinales > Pinaceae > Pinus > Pinus taeda. Next base: position 93,009 of record APFE030997179.1, read on the forward strand.
ACAGTTTGATTCAAATCAGAAGAAAAGGTTGTGACATAAAAACAAACTGCACACAAACCTTTATTATTACAAATGAAATTTTTTCATGAAGTGGCACTTTAAACAAGCACAGTTATTCAAATATTTTTGACTTTCTTTTGATGGGGTTCTATTTCATCTCTTTTTATTTTTCTATTTTTTCATATTTCATTTTTTTCTTTATTTTTTTATACACTCTTTTACAAAATAACAACTAACTTATCAAAAATAAAGTATGTTACAACATCGGCTCTAACTAGGGATTGCTTCCTCTTGCAGGATGCAGAGAACTTGCATATCCATGTGCCTTCTCCTCAAGCTAATGCGGTCTTCTATTGAAACAAATACAAACTGCATGTAAAATAACACTGTCCAGTATAATACAATGGTGAATGAATGGAAACCTATCAATACTGAATATAGTGCTTCAAGTACTTCCCATTTATAGGTAATGAGGAATACTCTCCCTCCAAATTCTACAAAATGAAAGTGTTATTACCCTTGACTTCAACAATACTAAAAGGTCCCAACCAAAGGTTGTCAAAATTGCCATGTTTTCCTTTGTCTTCTCTCCTAGCATCCCATCTCAGCACCAAATCACCTTGCCTGAAATCTCTTTCTCTGACTTTCCTATCAAACAAACTTTTCAATTTACTCTGATATTTCTTAAGCTTGTACTATACTTCATCTCTATCCTCATTCAATTCTATGATCTGATTTATTCTTTGAGAGAAGTCATCAACCTCTTCATTTGACTCTTGCAAAAACTTTAAAACAAGAAAACCTAAATGTGTGGGAAATATTGCTTCTTTTCCATAAACAAGCTAAAAAGGGATTTACATGTTGATCTTTTGGGTGAAATCTTGTTGGCCCAAAGAGCATAAATAAGATGACTATCCCAACTCCTTTTATGATCCTCCAATGTGTTCCTTATTCTTCAACCAAAATTTTATTTAAGGACTCTGCCAGTCCATTTCCCTGTGGATAATATGGTGTAGAATGGTGCAACAAGATCTGATATTTCTGACATAACTCAATCACCTTAGTACTGTTGAATTCTTGTGCATTATCTGTCACTATTTGTTGAGGGCATCCAAATATAGACAATATATATTCTTCAATGAACTTGATCACAACAATATCAATTGCATTTATGACTGGAATGGCTTCTACCCACTTGGTAAAGTAGCCTGTAGCAGCCAATATCCATATGTGTTGGCTGCTTGATGGAGGATGAATTTCACCAATGAAATCCAATCCCCATCGACAAAATGGTGCTTGGACTAAGATTGGAACCAATGGAAGAGTTTCTAATCTCTGCTTACCAAATCACATTTGGCACTGTTTACAACTCCTAAACTTTGCTCCTCCCTGTGCAAACAAAGTAAGTCAATAAAAACTTGCCTTTAGGATCTTGTATGCTATGGCCCTCCAAGCATAATGGCCTCCACAAATTCTTGCATGAAATTCATCAACGATCCCTTCTATTTCATTCTATGTTAGGAAAAGTAGAAAGATATTAAGAGGATCCTTCCAGTACAAAGTTGCATTCACAATACAATACTTAACAACTTTCAATTTCAGTGTTTTACATTGGTTTCTGCTAAATTCAATTGGACATTCAAATTCTATAAGAAAGTTCACAATGTCAAAGTACCAATCTGATAACAAAAAAGTTTCATCAATGTGAAGTAAAATTGCCTAATCATGCAGAAGGTTCTTGTGGATATTCTTGTGTGGGGATTTCAGAAGGTTCTTGTGGATTCTTCTCAGTTGGGCTCTCAAAAGGTTCTTGTGTACTCTCCTATGTAGGGGTTGCAAAAGGTTCTTGTGTATTCTTCTAAGCTGGGATGTCAAAAACAAAATTTATTCCTAAGATCTTGCAATTGGATTTAGCAAGGAGCTTGGCCAAGTCTTGACCTTTTATTAGTTTGGTAGTCTTGATGATGAGATCATACTCTAAAATTTTAGTTATCCATCTCCCTCTCCTTCCATTAGTGTCAGGTTCAATCAGAATAGTTTTGACAACACCATTAGGCACATAGACAATGATAAAAGAGTGGAGTAGATAGACTCTAAAGGCTTTAAGAGATTCAACTAAAGAGTAGGCTTGTTTTTCAATGATGTCATACTTTAGCTCAACATCTCTCATAACCTTGATAAAAAAGGAAATGGGTTGGTCATCTCCATCTTTGTTTCCTTGCAAAAGAACAACAACGAATGTGGTTTCTGAAGAAAAAGAAAAGACATTGAAAGGTTGGGAGTAATTTGGACTAGCTAGAGTAATTTGGACTAGCTAAGATGGGAGCTTCTGTAATGGCCTTCTTAATCTGATCAAATGCATACCTAGTAGGAAAATTCCATTTGATTTCATGATTCTTTTTCTGCATATCAGTTATTTCCTTAACTATTTATGCATAGTTAGGGATAAATCTTCTTAAAAAATTAATTTTGCCAAGGAAAACTTGAACATCCTTCTTGTTCCTTGGTAATGTGAGTTCCTAAATTGTTGAGACTCTTTTAGGATCAATGACTAATCCTTCTTTGGAAATGATGTGGCCGATAAGTTTTCCTTCTTGAAGTGCAAACAGAGACTTCTTGGGATTAAATCCTTTTTTGCCATTGATGATGATGATGATCCTTCACTAGGCCTTTTGTTTAGCTTAGTTTGAGAAATTGGAGTCTGATGAGTAGAAGGATGCAAGAATTTTTCCTCTGCTTCTTGAAGAGTATTCTCTTCCCATTTTTCATGATTTCTAAATTTCTCAATTTCAGGCCTAGGTGTGTGATTATAAGGAGTAGTCTTAAGCTTCACCCTTAAATCTGAAATAATACTGAATGGATCATAGGACCAAGTGAAGTTGGGTTGCAAAACCATCTGTTTGAGTATGAAAACTGCCTCTGAGCCAGCTACTCTAGTGTTGCAAATTAATGACCCAACATGTGCTTTAAGCTTAAACAGTGATTTTCTCTTTCCTGAGATGAAATGTAGCTCATCCATATTCATCATTTGCCTGATTTATTCCAAAGAGAAAATTCTCATTGGAACATACTTTGGCAACTTATATAGAGCCAACTGTTACGCAGTAATTTGTCACCGTTGGTCACCATCCCTGTTACCCTTGCTTTCGCACATTGGAGGACACATTTATGGACCTGTGACCAATGACACAACTTAAAAAACACTTGCATTGGATTCTCCTAAGTATGAACTTCAACATCCCTGAAGACACCTTTTGCAGATTAGCCCTAAAAAGTGCCCTTTTTCCATTAGCGCAGGTCCACAGAGTCTTACCCGCGCCAATGACTCAGTTCCTCCAAAGAGGGCGCGTCCATGGACGCTCTGTCATAGAGCAAAGCCCGCGCCACCTAAGTTTGGTTATGATTTTTAGCCAGCGCGCACTGAAATGTTTTTCCTCTTTGTTCATGCAGTTCTCTGGGGAAAAATCTCATGGAAGTGGTCGAGTGTCATACTTTTAACCATGACAACCAAGTTCAGTGGCTATTCAGGGACAATGCTAAATCTTCAGTAGGTGTCCGGATACAATGCATACTCCTCCTCCTCCATCTATAAATGACTATCACCCTGCATTAAACCAACTAGTTTTGCTAGAGCTATGGTGAATGCTAAGATAATGCTGGAGTGATAGTGAGAATTGAGAAGTATAGAGGGGTTATGCTGCCAAAATATTGAGAGAGAAGAGGTCACTTTGCAAGGCTTATTTAGCTGCTGGCCCAGTCAGAGGAGGTTCAACGTCAGAACCTTTGGTTGTAATCTTTCTCTGTTTTTACTGATTAATAGATGACTATCATTATGGTTCCACTCATGTGTCTTTTAATGGTATTTGAGTTATATCTTTTCTGACCGATATATAATTGCATATGCTGGATTTTACGCTTGTATTTGTATCGTTCTTTGCGTGTGCAGGTGTCCATTCACGAGGAGCGTGAGGATTGTGACCAGCCAGAGCAAAGGAACGGGAGCGGCGTTTCTTCTACAACAACTAGCTTTGGATTCCAGGTAGATCATCATGATCGATCTCTGATTTATGCAATTAGGAACCTTCTTGTAGCGTTGTGTGATTGTTGCTAGACCCGTGTTGAGCTAGTGGGATCGCCTCTGTCCGCAGAGGGGATTTACCAGTTCAACACCTATAGTTTCTTATGCTACCACATGGCCTTTAAGGTGGACTAAAGAACTATGCAAAAACCAAACAAGAGAAAAGGGGCCATGAGAGCACTCCCCTTGCATTCAACGCATCTCATAGATGTGATACAAAACCATGAAATGAAAAAAGATAAACATATATATCAATGATATGTAGTGCTCTACAATATATACATTATAGGCAAAGAAGAAAAAATAGATGGTGATGGTGGTATAGTTATTATAAAATCACCATACTCATCATAAATGTAGAGTATTAATAAATAAATAAAAACTTATAATTGCCATTATAATATGTGTGTGGATTTATCCTTCGTCAATGCCTTAACATAACCATAACCATGGCCTTGAAGATGAAAACAGGCCTTGAGGGTAAAAAAGAGTACTGAAATGAGTTTGAACATTTAGGAGTGAGTGAGAATAAGTTATATACAATATGGAGTCCCAGTTTTGGGTTCCAAGGCAGTTCGAGAATAAAGAGACATTGCAATGTTCTTATAACATAAAAATAAATAGATCTTGAGGTACTAATAAAATATAATGGTTCACTCTTTTATTTTGAAGAGTAATGTAAGTAATATAATGTTACCAATATAATTTATTGTATAGCAATTAGAATATTCCTATAACTATTATTCACATGAGTTGCCCGCTAGTAATGTAAGTAATATAAAGTTACCAATATAATTTATTGTATAACAATTAGAATATTCCTACAATTATTATTCACATGAGTTGCCTGCTAGCATCTTCTAAGAGATGAAGCTCCCTGCGATCTACTCTGCCTCAATGTAACCCTAAAATGGAACAAAAGGCCGAGAGTTGTTCGGAAATCACTTTACTGACAAGCCATGCTACTCCACCATGGCTGTACTTCCCCAATGAGAGTTACGTTATCTCATTATACTAATATTAATATTGTATTTAACTCAATTTTAGAGTTGCACTTTTCATTATATTTTAGAAGTGAAGTGACGCTTAAACATCACTATTTCTTCCCATAAACTGTGATATATCGTTCTTTCCACGATTTCGATACATCAATTTTGATCTGTGTTTTATATAAAAAGCAAGAATTTATTCACATCAGATGGACATGACGATAGAAAGCCATATTTTGTGGACATCGTAGTTTTTTATCTCTGGACTATTTTCATGGGATTGTGCTTAGGGCTACAGAATCTTGAACCGCGAATTGGCATCTAAGGTTTCAATATCTCTAAACTTAATTAGATATATGTCACTGTGAGGGCACATATTGAGAATAATCAGTTGGAACAACAACATGTTTTGGATAGATTTGTGCATTTAGTTGAAAATAATTATATTATTTTGTATTAATGGAGAGAATGGTTATACAAGTTGTAATATATTTTCCTAGTTTAGGATTAGTTCCTAGAGTTTAGGGGCTTGGCTGCAACTTCCTAATTCCTGGTGTTGTACTTAATGATGTAATCTTTCATTCATGAATGTAGAGTGTACGAGAGTGATCTCTCTGTTCTGAGTGTAGTCTCCAGGCGCAAGCCTCACCTGTGAGCTACATCTCCTTCTTTTTCAATTCTGTTCACATTTTATATTAGTATCAAAGCTTAGATTGGGCAAGCCTGATCTTTTATCACCTTTGTGGCTGAAGTGCCTTTGTGGCCAGCTTGCCCTTGTGGCAGAATCTCCTCTGTGGCTTGAGGTGCCTCTGTGGCCGCATGTACACAAGAGCTTTGTGCTCAATTGCGTAGGTGGACTGCAGAACACCTAGCTCAGACTCAGACATTTTTAATTTCTGAGTAAAAGGGGGTTGGCACTCTTTTCGCGCTAACAGTCGCGTCAGGAAGCACAACTGATGCGTCTATTCGGCCATTAATCGCGCCAACGTGCAAAAATACCAGACTGACGCGAAATTTCACGAAAAAATCACGCCAAGCATTTTTCCTTGCACTGATTTCATCTGGGCACGGGTTTTTCACTCGGGAGCTTGCCAATTCACCTTCAAGGGGATCTACGGGAAGCCTCATCTTCGTTTGACGATTTGCGAGGGGAGCAGATCAGAGAAGTTGTGGATCTATCCGGGAGAAGCATATCGGATTAATTTTGATCAGATCAATTTTTCGGCTGTATTGAAAAATGACGAATTTTCTCATCGGAGCGAGATGGGTTTTGCAGATTTGTCAGATATTGTAGATCAGTGGCAGAAAAGTGATAGATTGATTTGACAGATATCGATTTTTTTTTTACTGTTGGGTAGATTCATTTTGTAGATCTAATCAGAATGAATAATACGATGGAATCTTATCTTCACGAGTCTGGAAAACTCGATGGATCTAACTTCACGAACTGTAAGTTTAAGATCCAGACCTTGCTTGAGGGTGCGAATGCTTGGTCCATAGTTACAGGTGATGAGCTGAGGCTGAACGCAGGGACACAGGAGCAAGAATGGGATAAACGAGAGAACAAGGCAAAATTTTTGCTGAAGATGTCCGTGAAGGACAATATTATCCCACACATCAGAGACTGTAAAACGTCTCCGTAGATCTGGACGACCATTAAAAATCTGTATCAGACCCAGAACACAAGTCGAATTATGGCGCTTAAAAGCAAGTTATTTTGAATAAGGATGGACGAAAGTGAGATTGCTGCTGCATTTGTTGCGCGAATTAAAGATGTGAAAGCCAGATTGGGGGACATCAGAGAGGTGGTGTCTGACTCTGATCTTGTCTCAATCACACTGAACGGGATGCGTGATTAATTTCAAATGTTCGTCACTGGATTGGCGGCAAGGGAGAAAGCGCCCACATTTGAAGATCTGACAGGGATGTTGCTGCAAGAGGAGGAGCGGCGACAGAAATTTAACCCCCAGAGTGATGATCTTACGCTGATGGCGAAACGACAATCATTCAGAGGAAAGCAGCCACAACAGCAATCACAGCAGAAAGGAGGAACATCGCAGAAGAATCCACATAAAGGTATGCTTGCAAATAATCCTGTAAATAAATGTTATTATTGTGGAAAGAAGGGTCATGTACAAAATGTATACTTTAAGAAGCAAGTTGATGATGCAAAGAGGAAGCAGGCAAGTGCAAAGCATAAAGGATACTTTGTTGAAGAAGATAAATATTTCAGTCATGAATTTCGACTGTTCACAGTTGACTGTGCCCTTTCACCATCTAATGAGGATGGTATTTGGTATGTCGATTCTGGAGCATCCTCTCACATGACAGGTAAAAAGGAATTTTTTCATAGTCTTGAAGAAAGTACATACGGATCAAAAATCTATTTAGGAGATGATAGTAGATACGAGATTAAACGTTATGGGGTGATTCCAGCCAAGTTACCAAATGGAAAAAATAGTCACCTTAAAAATGTTTTATATGTACCTGGAATTAAGAAAAATCTGATATCTGTATCCATGATGACTGATCAAGATATGCAAGTCGAATTCTTCAAGACTCGTTGTGTGATAAAGGATTGCAGGTAAGAAATAGTTGCAATAGGCATGCGCGTTGGAAGCCTATACAGATTGGATGTAAAGAGTATATCAAAGCGAGCCATGGTTGCAGGAGGATCGACAGCAGAACAACTCTAGCATCAGAGATTCGGTCACTTGAATTTGCAGGACCTCATGCTATTGCAGAAGAAAGGTATGGTTGAGGGGCTCCTTATCTTTCGTAATATTCAGTGAAATTGTGATGGTTGTGCCTTAGGTAAAATGCATAGAAAACAGTTTCTTGTGCATGATAGGAGGAAGGAAACAGATATTTTAGAACTAGTGCACACTGATATATGTGGACCTATGCAGACAAGGTCGCTAGGAGGAGCATATTATTTTCTGTTATTTACTAATGACCACACTAGATATTCATGGGTTTATTTTTTGAGTAAGAAAACTCAGACTTTCAAGTGCTTTATAGAATTTAAAACCTTGGTGGAAAAACATTTTCGTAAGAGTATAAAAATTCTCCGATCTGATCAAGGGGGAGAATACAAGCTAGGGGAATTCATGAAATTATGCAAATCTCACGGGATTGTTCAGCAGTTTACAGTGCCACACACACCACAGCAGAATGGAGTTGCAGAGCGCAAAAACAAAACCTTAGTGGAGTGCGCAAGGAGCATGTTACAAGGTAAGGGTCTGTCTAATAGTTTTTGGGTAGAGGCTATTAATACTGCTGTATATTTGAAGAATAGAAGTCCTACCAGGTATCTTGGCTTCAAAACTCCTTTTGAAGCTCTATATGGATTTAAACCAAAAGTAAACCATCTAAGAGTATTTGGGTCAAAAGCATTTTCCCATATACCCAAAGCTGATAGGAAGAAATTAGACCCTAAAGCATTTAAATGCATCTTTGTTGGTTATGGCACAGAATTTAAAGCATATAAATTATTCAATCCTGAGTCTCATAAGACATTTGCAAGTAGGGATTAGTGTTTCATGAACAAGTACAGGAAGGGAAAGATGACATTGGTGATGATTGGCACATTCTATCGTTGATGGATGAAAATAGTGAGGATGAAAAAGAGAAGGAGCAAAAAGAAGAACAGGAAGAAGGTGATGATGCAAGCCCATTTAGAGCTGAAGAAAACAAATTTTAGGTAAGTCCCCTACCAAGGAGATCAGGTAGGAAGACTAAAAACTCATTAAAATTGAGAGAGCATGCTTTGATGTCAAATGTTTTGAACATTGAAGAGCCCACTAATTACAAAGAAGCTAGTCAATTTAAGGAGTGGAGGGCTGCAATGAATGAAGAGATAGAATCTATTCTTAGAAATGACACTTGGGATTTAGTTGAACTGCCTAAGAATAAAACACCCATAGGATGTAAATGGTTGTTTAAACCAAAAATGAATGCAGATGGAAGTATAGAGAAATTAAAAGCTAGGTTGGTTGCAAAAGGATATTCACAATAGGAAGGTATAGACTTTGATGGTACTTTTTCACCTGTAGCAAAGTTAAATACAATCATAATGCTTATTGCTTTAGCTACTAAATATAATTGGGAGCTACACCAGCTTGATGTTAAATTTGCATTTTTAAATGGTGAGTTAAAAGAGGAAATTTACTTAGTACAGCGAGAAGGGTTTGTAACGTAGGGGCAGGAACATCTTGTTTGCAGATTGGAAAAGGATTTATATGGCTTAAAGCAAGCACCCAGGTCTTGGTATGAAAAGGTTGATTCTTTCTTTTTTGAGTATGACTCTCATAGAAGTTTAAATGACACAAATTTGTATCCCAAATATAATAAGCAGGGGCAAATTATTCTGATTTCTTTGTATGTAGATGACATGATTATAACAGGAGATGCAGATGATTTAATCAAAGGAATCAAAAGGCTTATGGCACAAGTTTTTGAGATGAAAGATCTTGGAAGCCTTCATTACTGTCTTGGACTAGAAGTATGCAGAGATACTGGGCAAACTTTTCTTACCCAAGGGAAGTATGCCAGAAATCTGTTGGAAATGTTTGGTATGGATCAGTGTAGATCAACAGTGACACCTTTGCAGTAGAATATGAAGTTGTGTAGTGACGATGGCACTAAAGAGGTTGATGCTACAATGTACAGACAGCTGGTTGGTAGCTTGATATATCTCACAACAACGAGACTTGACTTGGCATACTCTATTAGTGTGTTGAGCCAATTCATGTCAAAATCGCTTGAAAGTCACTGGATAGCAGCAAAACGTGTGTTGAGGTGTCTTTGTGGTACTGTTAACTATGGCATTTTATACACTGACGCATCTGATGTTATTCTAGCAGGTTTTTCAGATTCAGACTGGGAAAGTAACTTGGATGATTGAAGGTCCATCACAGGTTACACATTTAGCATAGGATCCGGGGTCATAGCATGGAGCAACAAGAAGCAGAGTATTGTAGCCTTGTCTTCGTGTGAAGCTGAGTATCAAGCATTGTGTGCAACGACGTGTGAAGCGATCTGGTTGAGAAGGCTTCTCAATGATGCAGGAAAAGAACAGAAGAATTCCACTTCCATCAAAAGAGACAACCAGAGCACCATTAAATTGGCATACAATCTAGTGTTTCATAAAAACACCAAACATATAGACACTCAGTTCCATTTTATCAGAGAAAAACTACAGTCAAAAGAAATTATTGTTGAATATTTTAAAACTTGTGACAATATGGCTAATATTTTTACAAAGCCTCTTGCACATGTGAAGTTTGAATTGTTTAGAAGGATGCTAGGAGTCCAGGACAACCCCTTCTCCATTAAGGGGGGGGAGTTGAAATTAATTATATTATTTTATATTAATGGAGAAAATGGTTACACAAGTTGTAATGTATCTCCCTAGTTTAGGATTAGTTCCTAGAGTTTAGGGGTTTGGTTGCAACTTCCTAATTTCTGGTGTTGTACTTAATAATGTAATCTTTCATTCATGAATGTAGAGTGTACAAGAGTGATCTCTCTGTTCTGAGTGTAGTCTACAGGTGCAGGCCTCACCTGTGAGCTACATCTCCTTTTTCAATTCTGTTCACATTTTATCTCATTCAACCTAAATAGTTTGTGAATTGGATTGTGGGCATGGTAGAATATAATATGGCCTTCTTAACCAAGGTTATAATTTCTGGCGTAAGGCATAAATTTTTTAGAAAAAATGATTTTTAAAGTGTTTTTTAATAATTGAACAAGATACATAACTTCTGAAATGTCCAAAATCAAACTTAACAACTATTACCAATACATATCAATTACCATGATTTCGCTACCTCTTCAGATTCCACTTCAAAGAGTGAGGGTTTAATTTTTTTAAATTATCCTTGTAGTTCAGGTTTCTGTCCTTTTGTCTTGCACTGGTCGAAAACATCATCCTAGCATCCTTCTCCATCTTCCCCATGTTTTTCTATTGACTCAACATTTTCCTTTCCATGCTGAGTCATTGGGGTCTTCTCCTTGTCTTCGATACTGGGATCTAGATGTCATTGATTCTGTCGATTGGATATACTTTTGAGAATTTACTCATGTTCTAAACGTAACCATTCATTGTCTATTCTTAAATTTTTCATCTCAACACACAGCTGTTGAAGAGTTTCAAGTAAATACACATTAGCTTAACGAGATTCCTCACCCAACTGTATCCAAATATCAGGATTAGCATTCACATACATTGTTTCTGGTAGGTTGGGTGGTACTGGGATCCTGCATCCTGCCCCTTTTTGTATTGATGCAATCTCTGTGTTCACACATATATTTACTTAGTTAATTTAAGGAAATCACATCCATTTTGAATATATGTATTTTTCCCAAAGAGTCTCAGTGTATCAACCTGAACTCTCATACCATCTGTAACAAATAAAAATATTAAACTACAGAACATAAAAAAACAAAAAAATTATTTACATAACCATACAGGACCTATGGTGAGAATTTACGAATTATTAATGTGCAATAAATTAAACTTATATATACTAGACAACATTTATATAGTTTTTGTGCATGTACATCATACCTCGAGTTAGTGATGTGTATGTGGTTTATAAGAATTAAAGTTCACATGGTTCACAATGGGTGAGCCATCCATGTACTATCCTTGGTTATCTAGCTTGTGTACATTGAATCCGGCGGCACGTAGGTAGATGATATTTTTGCATGCCTCCAGTAGCTAGTGTTGATCTTGGGTAACCATGTATCGCTATATGCCATCTGATCGTGACTAAGTGATCTGATGGTGGAGAGGGTTTAGGGTTTAACCCCGTAACCACTTTTCCACTCCCGACAGGGTGTAGCATTAGTTTTTGTCTTTGGCCCTTAGCATCTTGCGACTCTACAACTAGTTTGTCTGGTTAGGGTTTCAGGCCAGCATAGTGTCCTTCGATTGTTTTCCATGGACATTATGGGCAGCCTTGAGAACGTAGGTAACCCCGACAGTTTTATAGACATATTTGGACACTTCAACCCCAATAACATATGTCCATAAACCAAGGGCTTCTGAGTTCCTAAAAGTGTTGTTTCATGCCCTAAAAGAATAGGGTCAGCTGATTACATCATCTCCCTAAAGTTCTCCACAGAAAACTGCTCATAATTGGTCAAAATTGGACCATACAGACTGCTCAGTGCAGATGGTGCGATGCATCTCACCTGCTCAGTGTAAAAGGTGTGATGCATACTAGAAAGCCCTTCTATAGGGTATGATGGGCGAGAGTAGACAAATGGCAGAGACAGTTTGCAAGGTGGATGATCATGGAATCTTCCAGAAACTTCTCCTGTGACACTTGCCTTTCTGAATTCGCCCAGGGATGAGTAAGAAATCATCAATCTCCAAGTGGAATCAAGAACTATAAGAGAGAAGACACTAATCAAAATCCCAGAAGTTGACTCACCCCGATGCAATCATCTATATATGGATCCCTCATCCCAGAGATCCAAAGGCTAGAATTTTGTATCTTGCAAGGAAGTGTTGTTGGTTTCCTGGTGGAACATCATAATGTTGGGTGATCTAAGCTTTTCATGAGGTGAAGAAGGATTTTCATGCTGGGAAGATGACGTTGGGTTAGATCAATGGGTTATAATCCTCTCTTATAACCTCTATATCAATAAAGCTATTCAAGTTTTCCTCCACATTCTTGTATGTTAGCTGATATATGCATGTATGTGGTCAATATATATCTGGTCCTATATTGTTTACGACTGTAGATATCTGCACTTTGAAGATATTATGTTGCTTTGACTTTACAGGTACTCTTTGAAGCGGAGTTCTCAAGGGAAGAGTGGCAAACATCTATCAAAGAGGAGAAGGAACAAACAGAAAACCAAGCGAAAGATCGAGGTTGGTATTCTTTGCTCCTCTCCTATATACTTCTCGTAAAGGAAAGTGAAAGTAACTTTAATCTGTTTGTTTCTAAGATAGCTACCCATCTTAATGGGACTAGCAGCTCTACATAGACACTATATTTCCCGATAACAAAATGGCAACTCCACTGGGGAGCGAGTAGTTTATTTGCTTGTCTATATTTGTTTGCTTTATAAACTTACTAACGGAGCCTGAAGTCAAGCCAACTAGCCTTCAAATAGCATTTTCTATGCAAGTGCAAAGTATATCAATGCTACTTCAGTCTATCTTCAGGTTTTGTTTATAAACTAAACAATTGATTTGAAAACATCCTAATTTCCCTGGTGGTGGCTCAAGTAGCCTCATTAGATCAGCCCCTGTGATTTGCATTTACTGACTATCATTTGCTCGGCCTAAATCCCTAAACTAAGCTGCAAATTGTGACCCGAAACCAATTTAAAGTCTCTTCCCTGGACCATCGCACCTTATCCTCTTGGGAATTTGGATGCATGACACCTCCCGTGTGCAGTAAGTGAGATGCATCGCACTTTCCCTATGTTACAGGTGCGATGATCAGATAAGACCTCTTCTGCTTCCAGATTTTGGTTTCTTGTTCACTCTCTTCATCTTTATTCAAGAGTTTTGTTGTTTGTGATCAGTATACCTCTGTGGAAACTCCCTTCCTTTGCATGATTCAACCTCCATTGTACAAAGAACTATAAATTTTTTTATGTATTGTTCGCCATTTACAGTCCTCTTTTACAAAGAAGTAGTGTAATCAAGTTGTCGTCTTTTGATTTGAAAGTGTCGCAAGTGTCATTTTCATTCAAAGAAAAGAATTCTATTGTTCTTGATGGTCAATTAAACTGTTACTCTTGTATTTGATTTGAATTAGTAGTTTTTCAAGTGTCAAAAGCAATTTCCAATTCAAAATCGCAAAGTGTCGTCATTATCTTCCTTTCGTTTTTGGAAAGAAAATCATTAGTACTGTCACTTGAAACAATTCAAATTTGTACTTAGCATTATTTTTGTCATTCACACATTAAGAAAGAAAAAAAAATACATGCACGTGCATTTTCATTTAGACTGCTTGTTGGTTTTGATTTAGGATAGTGCATCTAGTGTGTGCTATCTGCTCTATGTTGAAAAGAATCTTAATTCTCTTTCCTTAGTAGCTAGAATTTTCATTGCAAAAAGAAGATCAAACGATTGTTTATCATCTTAGGTTGCATTTTAGGAATTGTATATCTACATCACGCGATGAACCTGAAAGGCAAACTTCTTAAGAAAGATCAATTATAAAATAAATTCAATGAACATAAAAACGCTTTGGAACCTAACGCACAACATCTAGAAGTCTAGGCTAGAGACGTATTCCGGCATCGTAAAGCCTGGTAACTATTGCTTTCATTGTAGGTTGGGTGATTCCTCCTCTTTGAGACGACAAGTGCTAGTACGGACTTGTGCTCCCACAAACCGTCAAGTATATATTGGGAGACCAGACTAGGCTACATCCTTTATCCTTAGGAAGCTATGTCTCCTGCCCTATCGATCGCAATGCACTGAACACAGCATTCGGGAAGATTGACTGCTGTACCGTAAAAAGTATTCTGCAGTTTTGTGATTAGTTTGGTAATCCCTCTGTCTAGACTTCCAGAGTAGTCTCTTTCGTTCCTTTTCAGACTCCTTAAAGGAAAAGGTCCATCTGAGCACTTGTCACTTCAGGCTCATTAAAAATCGAAGGCAACTAGAGTCATCTTTTGCTTTTTCTCAACTCTTAAAAATTGAAAAAGCAAGTTGTGTCAAAGCGTCTAAAATTTATTTTAATCGAAATAGCTTCGTTGTTCCCCCGTTGGTCTTAGGTTGAGAAAAATGGAGTCCACCAACTAAGGATTTGCCCTTGGGGGAAATCCTAGTCCTTTCTCCTCTTGGGGAGATGTTGGTGCACCTCACATGGCCACATTGTCCCTCCCAGGACTGACAACTGGCTTGCCCATATGTCTCTTCTAGACCTCTAGCGTTCAAACTTCCATGGTTCCTGAGAAATCAAATCAACAACTAGATGATATTAGAGTTACCCCCAAACCTTCTACCTCGATCGTTTCTCCCTCCCCTCCTTCCTCTTTGCCTGGTAAGGCTGATGAAGCTAAAGACCAAGTAACTGAGAAGAAGAATAAAGGGAAGAAGGAGAAAAGGAAGAAGAAGAAGGAGCCAAAGGAAAAAAGAGGCAACCATGTATCATCTGGTGAAAATCCACACACTGCACCATCCAAATCGAAATCTCCATGTGTCATTTGCAAAGGGGACCACTATCATCGAGATTGTCCTTGCATCCCTCTGATCTTAAGGGACTGGTCTCCTCGTTTGCACAATCCAGTGTCGTCAACCTCTGATGATCATGTTGAGAGTACACCATCAACTAGCGAAAACGAAGTCTCTGGACAGAAAGGAAAATGTAAATTCCCTTGCAAACTATGTGAAGGAAATCATGTCGTCCACCATTGTCCCTTCTTGGACGAAGCTAAAAGGGTCTTGGATGACCATCCCGCTTCACCACTACGGCTTCGTCCTAGGTACAAGAAACTCTTGTCGAGTCCATCATTAGTTTAAAATATGACCTACACAACTTTGTGGTCGGTCGAAGCATTTATCATTAAAGATAAACCATCTGAATCCATACCAGACAAAAGTCAAAAGGTTGAGGCAGCAGTCGACCCAGTATTGTCTTCAAAAGGTCCATATTCAGATGATACAGTCACCGAAGAGAATAAGAACGACGCCATTCGAATTTTTTTCGTAAACACATACTCCGATGAAAAAGTGGGCAATCTACCCGTTCCTTTACTACAGGAAGGAAGTTCATCAGGGCCATATCCGGTCATTTATTCGGTTCCACCTCCGAGCAACCTAATCGTTTCCTTCGATTGGAATCTACTAGGCAGACCCCATTTACCGTTTAATGTACCATTCTGAATCATTGTACAAGTCAGTACCATCATAGATGAAGGGGCTTCTGTGAGTATCATTTCCTCAACTGCTTGGAAAGCACTTGGTTCACCATCGCTTCTGCCTGAGATGCGAAATCTAACAAGCTTCGATAAAGGAACCAGTTGACCGTTAGGGATCCTTCCGAGTTTGCCTATAAATTTGAGAGGAAAAATCGTATATCTGAACGTAATGGTAGTCCAAGGACCTTTAGATTATAATCTACTCCTTGGGTGTGACTATATGTATAGCATGGGAGCCATCGTCTCCTCACTCTTTCGAGTAATGTGTTTTCCGCATCAAGGCAAAGTGGTCCAGCTCGTAGACCAGCGTTCACTCCCCGGCTCACACATAGCTAATAGTCAAGTGCCATCCTTAAATGGTCTTTTCATGCAAGGAATGTCTCATCAATTTCCAGTCCATCCACCTAAATAATGCGAGTAATTCAGGGGTTGTGACTGAAACCTAGGGGGCATGCACCCTGGTCTGCTTCGGCAAGAAAACTTCGGGTATAGGGTAGGTTTCCGGGAAGGATATATGACTAGTATGACACACCAGTCCATTCAGGAAGATGGGATTAGACTGGAATAATATACCTCCATTAGAAGGTAGGCCTTTCCCGATAGAACAAATGTTTTTTCTACAAATTGAAGGGTAACCTAGAAAAGGTAGGCCTTTCCTGACGGAACAAATGTTTTGTCTGCAAATTGAAGGGTAACCTCGAAACTCTACTTCACTATACCTGGGGGCATGCAAACCTTTTTGCATGCAAGTGAAGAGCGACCATTTATTTTCTTAGTTTGTAGATCCTCAAACCCTTTAAACTCATAGGATTGGTCATTCCTAGCTTGCATAATGAAAGGATGCAGAGCATAGTTTCAAATGGTGCAAGCTCCTTAAAAATTGAACCTATCAATGAGATATCCTTATTATACGACTCGAACGAGCAGTTTTTATGTGAAGTTTAAGCTCGTTAAAAAATTAAACCTAAGCAATGAGCAAATGTTCCCCTAGATTTTAAGCTCATTAAAAAATGAACCAACCTCCGGTAAATAACCATCGTGAATCCATTATCATCAACTTTTGAGCCCTAGTCTTGTTCCTGCCATCACCTCCACTCTGTTTTAGCTGATCATATGCCTCCATTTGATTTTTTACCCTTTTGAGGAACAGCTGTGAAGAGTGATTCAGTTAGCCATCCTTGTGACACTTTCGTGATTGGAAAATTCCAAATCTTACCTGGAATTAGTAGCAACCCGAATATATCACTCGTTCCTCAAAGACGAGTCTCCTTTAAGATCTTTTCACCTGACTCGTAAAATATGAAAGGATTGCTGAGCAGTTGGCCTTTCCAGCTCGTTAAAGCTACTGAGAGTGTTATCCCTCCTCTAGATTTTAATCGTTTTGGACCTGAGGGATTATTACACAAAAAGATCGAGTGCTTGTCTTGTTTGGCTCGTTAAAGCTATCGAAAATTCATCCCTTTCGTATTATTTTATACTTTTTCAGACTTGAGGGATTATATGACGAAAAAGGATTACTGTAGTTTCCTTTCCATCCCTTTTCAGACTCTCTAAAAATGAAAAAGGACCGAGTTTTCTTTGTCATTAAACTCGTTAAAACCAATAGCGACAAACTTGTCCATGCAGACAAGAATGAGTTTCACTGTCGCTAAGCTCGTTAAAAAATAGCGACGGGTTTGCCCGAAGGGCAAATTATAGAACAAGAATATGTTATCCTCCTCAAGATTCAAAAAAATAAAGAGGCACTGGTCAGCAATGACTGGGGAAAATTTGGAAAGAAAACTTGAAGAAACTTTATTGGCAGCGAGTCACTCTTGAACATGACACTTTCACTCCATCACCATGATTGAGTCGAGTTGGTTTATTCCGTTCACCGGTTATATTACCATTGGTCCACCGTACCATCCATCTTTGGGGTTAATGCTACCAATCCATTTCAGTGTCGCCGATATGTTCGATAGAAGTTTATCAGAGAATTCACGAACCCATCTTGTGTCTCATCCACTGCAATAAATTCACGCTCCATTCTTTCATGACCGCCACCTTGAACCCTGTATCATCAGATCATTTTCTCCTCCACAAAATCATTTTCTCCGTTCCGTGTCATAGATGTTGGATTCATTAAGGCCCTCCTATGACGGGTTACTTCTTGTCGACAACGGATCTTTATCTAAGAAGTCAACCTAGGAACAACCCTTTCAGTACTTTGAAGCTTGCATGCCTCAATGGCAAGTTTCTCACTTCTGGAAATAGGTTTACATCAATGGCCTTCGACCAAAAGATTTTGCATGGTGTTCCATGCCAAGTCCCTTTTTCACACCACTCGAATTGTACTGTAGTACCTTGAGGGTCATCATCATTATCGGTGATTCCTCTCGTGCCTGTTAACAACTTACATCCTTGGCTGGTAATTAGGTGATGTCTTTCCATGTTCAACTCCAGAACATTTTTCACATGGATTGACTTGTACTTAGGGCAAAGATTAGATGAGTTTGAAGACCCCAAATCTAGTTTCATCCATCCGAGCTGCGATATATTCAGGAAAATAAAGACATCAAATGTACATCAGTGTTGCATAGATGATCATCTGAATCAAAGGATGATGGCTCTACCAGAATCATCAGTCTGCCACACAGACGGTTGTCTATCCTATGTACATGAAAATGAATTTATAAAGTTGAGCATGCGAATGCCTGCCTCAGCCAGATCATGAAAATTTTATGAAGATAATGTATTGTATTGTATCTTATTATAGGTCACCTTCCAGTTCAAAAGAACCTCAGATCCTCATGATAAAGCATTTCACCCGACATCAAAAGATTTTCGACCTCACGCTTTAGGGGGAAACTATTATAGAAATATTTGGACACTGCAACCCCAATCACATATGTCCGTAAACCAAGGGCTTCTAAGTCCCTAAAAGTGTTGTTTCATGCCCTAAAGGAACAAGGTCAGCTGATTACATCATCTCCTAGAAGTTCTCCACAGAAAACTGGTCAAAATTGGACCATACACATTGCTCCGTGTAGAGGATGTGATGCATCTCACCTGCTCAGTGTAAAAAGTGCAATGCATACTGGAAAGCCCTTCTGTAGGGTGTGATGGGCGAGAGTAGATAAATGATAGAGACAATTTGCAAAGTGGATGGTCACGGAATCTTCCAGAAACTTCTCCTATGACACTTGCCTCTCTGAATTCACCCAGAGATGAGTAAGAGATCATCAATATCCAAGTGGAATAAAGAACTATCAAAGAGAAGACACTAATCAAAATCCCAGAAGCTTACTCACCCCCCTGCAATCATCTATATATGGATCCCTCATCCCAGAGATCCAAAGGCTAGAATTTTGTATCTTGCAAGGAAGTGCTATTGGTTTCGTGGTGGAACATCATAGTGTTGGGTGATCTAAGATTTTCATGAGGTGAAGAAGGACTTTCATGCTGGGAAGATGACGCTGGGTCAGATCAAAGGGTTATAATCCTCTCTTCTAACCTCAATATCAATAAAGCTATTCAATTTTTCCTCTACATTCTTGTATGTTAGCTGATATATGAATGAATGTGGTCAATATATATCTGGTCCTATATTGTTTATGATGGTAGATCTCTACACTTTGAAGGTATTATGCTTCTTTGACTTTACAGGTACTCTTTGAAGCGGAGTGGTCAAGGGAAGAGCGGCAAACATCTGCCAAAGAGGAGAAGGAACAAGCAGAAAACCAAGTGAAAGATCGAGGTTGGTATTCTTTGCTCCTCTCCTATCTACTTCTCGTAAAGGAAAGAAAAAGTAACTTTAATATGTTTGCTTCTAAGATAGCTACCTGCCTTAGTGGGACTAGCAGCTCTACATAGACGCTAGATTTCCTGATAACGGGCAGTTGACCTCACACGATTTTGATTTATTTCATTATCTGAGTTGGTCTTCTTCTTTGGAACTCTGTTTGATGTTAAGATTGAATGATTGCCACCTCTGTCCAGGGTCATTTGATGGTCTGCTAATGATGTGGGAGCGGTTCTACTTTATTAATCCCTCTTGGGAGGTAAGCCCACAAACCAGAAGGTTTTCTTCTGAGTATTTATAGTTCCCTCTATTCTAATTTTGTTAAATGATGAGGTTTGTTGTGTTGCAGGTATGTTGCTCGATGCAGAAACGCTCCAATTCCAGGTAAGGAATATTCCTCTTTCCAGCATCATGCATCTTATAATTTTCATATTTGGTTAACCACATATTGACTCCACGGTTGTTTACGACCGTATGCAGGTATTTTCCCCTATCTGCCCCATTCATTAAAGCTTGGAAAGCATCCGTTAGAGGTTTAGGAGCTTACGGCTTCCATGGTCATTTCAATGTTAGAACATCTGCTCTCTGGTAAATGAATATTTGACTTCCAAATGATTAACTACTCACTGAAAAAGAGTGTGCATCGAGTTGAGATTTTTGCAGAAAGTTGCTTAGATTTTGTTTTGTTTTAAATTATCAACTTTATAATGGAACAGTCAAACACTATGCATGTCACACGTAATTATGAAAATGATCAACTCTTGATCGACTATGAGTTTCTATGGATATTTTCTCTATTATACCTTGTTTTATGTTAATTATACATTGGATGGTTTGTTAAGGGCTTTTGATCATATCAACACATTCCAGTTGTTTAGCTGTTCCGAAATGTGGCACCATTTTTTTGTTTAAGTTTTTTTTTTTGTTGTAAGCTACGGTAGTGCCTTTCGTTTTCTATTTATATCAAAACAGGTTAAACCATATACATCGATTTGGTGACCTCAACCTACCCAGATGGGAAACCAGATTTGTTGGCCACCTCAAGTTATTATAGTTCATCCAGTAGCAAAAATTTCTAGGTCTACCAATCCATGCAATATAAACCGTACACTAGCAAATGCTAAATATGTTCCAGACAGTCATGAAACTAGTACAAAGAAAAGAAAATATTGATCCTTAGAAACAAACATATAATAAACAACTAAAAGTGCTAAACTTTTCTTTTTTCCACGTTCTCGGGTGTTGTTGCCACATCCCCCGCTGCTGGAGTTAACTTTTTCAACTGTTGTTGGATCTCCTCTAGCTTACTATCCTACATTATCATTATGATCTATAGATTTTTCAGTTTCTTCTTCATGTTTGGCATGCCTTGGGCAAGCTTTGCCATTTCACCTACTACTTGTTCCAATAAATTTGCAAGTAAACGTTTCAACACCCAGTAAACGTGTAGGGCTTGCTTGTATAAAGTCATTCTTCCCCTGGTGTTTCCCGGGTCTGGAATGAGATCTCCCCATTCCTCCATTTTAGGCTCCGAATCTTCTTCCATGACATTTTCCTCCAATTCCTGAATCATTTTACATATATCCGCGTTAGTTCCTTCTGGATATGCCCTTGTAGCTTCCTATATTGTTTTCCTCATAGTTTTCTGGCTACTCTTCTGAAGTGCAGGCGCAGAGGTCCTGGGGTCATTACGTCCTGGTTGGTTTTGTCGGCCTCTTCCACCTCAGCCCCTTTCTCGACCTGAACGAATCATCTTGCATTTTTCAGCTGTCTGTTAACCATGACGAACAACAAAGGCTAGATTATCTGCATTTACTCCTGCTCCCATCTCCTGAGTCTCCCTGTCCTAGATTTTTCCCTCCCCACTCCAAGTTCTTCCAACGGTCTGGCTACTCCCCGAATTCCCTCCCCTTGGGCTAGACATGTGAATACTCTCTATAATCTTCTCTGCCTCCCAGACTACTTGTTTAGCCTCCTCAGCCTTCCCCTGTACCCAACACCTAGAGAACCCTACCAGGTTTTCATTCTCGTCTTCACGATTCTTTACCATGCAAGAATATCCCTCTGGACTTATCATATTTTCCCCCTCCACCATGTTATTGTGTGCTTCAGGGAGGGTTTCAGACTCGTGCAGGCTTCTTCCTCTCACAGCAACTCCTATCTCCCCTCCCTCCTCCATCATACAACAAAAGGTTGAAAGGGAAGCAAGAATTACCATTGAGAAAACATACTCAGACTTTCGCTCGATCGCAGAAGAATCCAACTTTCACTTGGCTCTAGTCTTCTCCTTCCCTCACTGTGTACTGGTCTCTCTTACTCCCTTAGCCTTCCTCATTAAACCTCTCCCTTCTATTCTACATCCCAACATTCTTCTACCGCCATTTCCTAGTCCCTCTTCCTCCACTCCCCTGTCACCTCAGCACCTTAGGATTCCAACAAACCTACATGATGCCCCCACATCCCATTGAGTAATTATTAGAGCATTTGGTGGCCAACCTTGCCAGCCTCTCCCCTATGTTGTCCTATTAATTGTCTTGTCCTTCTCTCTCACCTCGATCGGGGGCTACCTGTATCGAGTACCTTGAGTTCGTATCCTCATTGTTATCTTGGGTAATGATTGTTTGAGGGGCTCCCATATTTTTTCTTCCAAATGTGTTGGCCATATACTGTCTACCTTGCCCCCTTGTTCATTACAACCCTAATTAGCAAGGAAATCCACTGCCTTATTACCATCCCTTCTAACATGATTTATGATCTTGTACTTCATTCACTTTATGAGCTCTGCCAGGTTCTGAATTAGGCCTGTCGTCCTCCAACTCTGCACCACTTTCTCCCAATCCTTGCCATTATTAAGTTTCTTGAGCATCTCTATCACAAGTTTTGAGTCGCCCTCTATTTCTAGGTTATTATATCCATTTCGGATCGCTATTTTGAATCCTTGATAAACTGCCATTAGTTCTGCTTGATTTTTGCTCATAATACCACCATGATTTGCATATACCCATCTTGTTCACTCTTGATTATCCCTGAAAATGCCTCCAAACCCTGCTAGCCACGGATTTCCTTTGGAGGCTCCTTCAAAGTTCAGTTTAATGAAGCCATATCGTGGGCACTTGAACTTGTCGAGGCCATGGTTATAAGGTCTTGGTTCTTTCTGCTTCTGGGGATGCACCATGCCTTGTTCTAAGGTTAGGCATGCCAGGATCCTTTCTTCTTCTGGAGTTTCTTTCCAATATTCTTGATTCTAGGATTCTGCAAGGATAGTTTCTCTTAGCTGGCTTTGGTTCCTTTCCGGATCATCTCTGGAGACATTTCTTTGTTTCGAAATATTCTTCAATTTCTTTCTTTCCATATCATCCACATATTCAAACCCACCGCTAGACGGCAGACTCTTCCAACCACCAAGCTCGAAAATTGACCTTGCCCCCATTGTTTAATGGTTTCTTTAATGTTATGAGGATCTCTGTTTGTCTTCCCAAATAGTTTCCTGATTTCTTCCCATTGTTGCTAAGCGACAGGGCATGTGTTCAAAAGATGCACATGTGTTTCTTGGTCCTGCTTGCATAAGCTACATCTAGGGGGTCTGTGGAATCCACACTTTTGAATTTGATCCCATGTCAAAATGCAACCTTTACCTACTAACCATAAAAGCATGGTTACTTTCGGCCACCAGTTACTCTGCCATATTTGTTTCCACATGGGTGCATTTTCGTCTTACTCCTGCTGTATGGTTAGATGGTAAGCTTCTTTAATCATGAAGGTTCCTTTCATGGATTTACCCCATCTCAGTATATTTGGGCCTGTTCTAATAGTTATTCTCCTTGAATTCATTTCTCTTATATGTAGCTCTCTTTGCTCAGTATCAATATGTCTATCCCACACTTTCGGCTTCTTCTAGGTTCTCCAGGTCTCCTCTTGGCTTTCTTTATTCCAGAAATCACTTACATAATTCAACCCTTCCTCTTTTTCTTTCTGACATGTGTTTCTAAGGCCCTTCATCTCCTTCATTTTCTCTCTTTGCTGCCAAGCTTCATCCCAGAATTTAGCTGAATTTCCATTCCGTATTTCCCAGAATGCATGTTTGGATATGATGTCTATGTTTTGACTAGACAGGTCCCATATTGTGGAACCTCTTGGCACTTCCTCAAGTCTTAGAATACTCAATAGTTGTGGGCATGTTGTCTTTTTGTGTCCATATTTGTTTCCATAAGTCTCCTTCTCCCCTCATCCGTCTCCACCACAACTTTTCCCCCATTACTTAGTTTAGGGTATAAGAGTCTCTCATACCCAATCCCCCTTATTCTTTACTTTTTGTCTGGCCCTTCGCAGATATCAAAGCCCATTTCTTTTGTTGCTTTGGCCCTCCCCAGATGAATTTTTTGAATATTTCCTCCATTTTTGTGCATGCCCCTTTGGGAGCAATCATTGCCGAACGAGGATAGATGGGAATTGCTTGTAAGATCGATCTAAGAAGCACTGCTCTTCATGTTATATTTAGAGTTCAGAATGGCCAATTTTCCAATCTATTCTTAAGTTTCTCAATGGTTTGTTTCCAATTCGCCAGCTTTAAAGGGTTTGAGGCCAGCTGGGTACCTAAGTATTTTGTGGGTAATTCTCCAGAGCGGAAGCCCATTATTCTCGTCAGGTGGGATTCAATAGTACCCGAAGTGTTGAAAAGGAATTTACATGATTTTTCCTTGTTAATTTGAGTACCTGAAGCTTCCATGAAGAGGTCAAGGATTATTTTTACTCTTTTTACATCTCTTAGGGAGACTGCATAGAAAAGCATAATATCATCTACAAATTGCTGGTGAGTAATTGATAGGTTGTTTCCCCATAACCTCAGCCCTTTGATTTTCCTTTCTCTCAATTCTTTTTTGATGTATCTTCCCATTCCTTCTACTGCAAGTATGAATAGAAATGGGGATAGAGGATCCCCTTGTCTCAGCCCTCTTATGGCATTGAAAGTTGAAGTTGGCGTTCCATTCAATAGAATGGAGAAATTTTGTGTGGAAATCATATCATAAACCCATTTTACCCACCTATTACAAAACCCATATGCCGCTAGTACTGATTTAAGGTATTCCTAGTTCAGACAGTCATATGCCTTTGAGAGATCCAGTTTGATCATCATTCCTACTTCCTTCTTGTGTTTC
The DNA here is from genome assembly GCA_000404065.3 of Pinus taeda. Lineage (NCBI taxonomy): Eukaryota > Viridiplantae > Streptophyta > Pinopsida > Pinales > Pinaceae > Pinus > Pinus taeda. The sequence goes on from APFE030997179.1 coordinate 117,912, forward strand.
AAAGAATGCACCACTTCCTAAGACACTACCAAGCCATCTAGGATTTTCCTCCCTTCCACAAACCCAATCTACTCTGGAGCGATAATACTTGACAAAATTGGCTTTAATCGTTTGGCCATCAGAGTGGCTAAAATCTTATATATTACATTACAAAGAGAAATGGGTCGAAAACCCTGGGCAGTTTCAGATTTAGCAGTTTTAGGAGTATGAGACAAGAGGGTTGAGTTTAGATTAGGACATACCTTCTGATTTCTTCGCGACGCTTCTACCACCTCCAAAATGTCCTGCCCCAAGAATTTCTAGCCCTCTTGGTAGAATTCCACTATGAATCCATATAGTCCTAGAGCTTTATTCTTCTTCATCCCTTTCACGATCTCTTCCACTTCCTCCACGGTTGCAGCTCTCATAAGTGCTAGGTTCTGGTCTTTGGTGATCATACTCAAGATTTCATTGCATATCCTTCCAATATCTTCTTCTCTATTTGTTTGGGGTTCCATAAGGAGGTCTTTGAAATGACCGACTAGAGTCTGCTCCATTTCCTCATGCTGGGTTAGGCGAAGTCCCTCTTCATTTTTAATGGAGAAAAATCTATTTTTTTGTCACTGCTGAATCATGGCTTGGTGGAAAAATTTTGTATTCCTTTCTCCTTCTCTAAGCCAGCTTACTCTTGACTTTTGTTTCAATAGAATCTCCTCCTGTTTTCTTCATTCTTCAATTTGACTTATCAATATCCCTTCTTCTCTAGTTCTTTCCTCGCTTCTGCCTTCTAATATGATTTCTTGCTGCAGTGTTCTCATTTTTTGGTCTAAACGTTGTTGGTCTTTAGATATGTTCCCAAATTCTTCTCTATTCCATTTTTTAATCTTCTCCTTGAGTTCTTTTAATTTTAATTGAAATGTCTGCATTTTTCTTCTTCCTCTTTGTTGGCTCTGATTCCACCACTCTTCCACTTTTGTCATGAAATTTTGATCTCTGAGCCAGAAGGCATCGAACCTAAAACGTCATTTTCTTGGACTAGCCTTAATGTCAATTTCTAGCTAGATCGACCAATGGTCTAAACCCAGTCCTGGTAGGATCATTGTTTCAATAAATATATCCCTGTTTATTATTTGTTCAGATGTTAAGAATATGTCTAGTCTTGATGCAATTTGGTTTTTTCCTCTTCTTCTGTTATTCCATGTGTGGATCCCATTTATTGTCGGAAAATCCACTAGTCTTTGTTCTGTTATCATATCACCAAAGGCTTCCATATCCGGATCTGTTCTTCTCAGGCCTCCTTGTTTTTCCTCTAGAGATGTGATCATGTTAAAGTCACCTCCTACAATCCACAGTGAATCTGGGTTTGAACTTCGAATCGTTCCCATACTTTGAAGAGAGATTCTGCGTTCTCTCGTTAGATGGGGGCCGTATACCCCAGTGAGAAGGATCCATTCCAGAGAACCTATATTCCTGAATTTTCCTTAAAGAATTCAAGGCATGCTCACCCAATTTTCAAATTGAACTTCCTCTGGGTTCCAAAGAATTTCGAGTCCCCTTGCACTACCTACGACATCCTGACCCATTATTTCATAATGAGGATTGAATATGCTCATTATCTCTTTCAATTTTTTCTCACTAATCTTTGTTTCTTGAATAATCATTATGTTGGGTTTATCTTTTTTCAACTTGTCTATTAGATATCTTTGTTTCCCCTTACTGTTCAGCCCTATAATATTCCATGTTGTAATTATCATTTTAAAAATTTGAGGGGTTGTTGGAATACCTCTCAAAGGGATATGACTCTTCCTAAATTAACCAACATCTTTCCAACCATTTGGATGGTCTCGCTCATAGGTCATCTTCCCCGTTTTCTTCCACCTTTTCCGGCATTACTCATTTCTGCGCCTTGGCTTCCTTGTGCTCCTAGTTGATCTAGTTGATTTGCATGGCTACCCCTACTTTCTCCTTATATTTTTGAAACATGTCCTTGTATAATTGCTTTTGTTCTTCCAGTATGAATCTTTCATCCAGGTGCCTCAATTCATGTAGCAGTCTCCTCATTACTTGTTCCCCTTCGCTCCCTATGTCCTTTTGTGGATCTATATCCATTTGAGATTGGTCTTTGGGCATTCCCATGCTTTCTCCTTCCTTCTCCTATTCCACATTTGTTTGTTTTGTGTCATGTCCTTTTTCCCTTTTTGAAAGTTCTGTTGGTTCTTCTTCACTATCTTCCCTTTCTGTTTCCATTTCCTCTTCCTGAAGTACCTCGAACTTGTTTTGATTTTCCAGCAATACTGTTTTGACAGGTGGTTGTAGAGGGATCGATCCTCCTTGTTTTCCTCTCTTTCCTTCTTCCCTTCCTCTCTCATTCTTGTTATTTCTCCAGATGCATTCAAAGGAATTTGTTTGAAGAGATGACCATATTCATGGCATTTTCTACAACGGAATGGGATATTCTCATAATCCACTGTTTGTTGCCAGACCTCATCATGGTACTCTACTTCAATGTACTCTAGAAGCAGCTATGTGATATTCATGTATACACAAATCTTGGCATAGGACATGTATCTTCCTCTTTTAGTAGTCTCAGCTACTTTGACAAATGTCCCAATTATGTTTCCTGTTCCTTCCAAGATCTCTGGATCCTAGAACTCGACTAGGAGTTCGAACAATCTGACCCAGATAGGTGTTGCTAGCATTTTCTCTTTGTATGGGTTATAGCATTCCTAGCAGTGCCTCATAAATAGCCCAATGTTATTCAGGAAGTAGGGTACTCCCTCAAAAATCCTCTCCTTATCCTCCAAGTTAGTGAAAATGACCGTGAAAAAGCCCTTTGCCCCTAGTTTTAGGTCTATGTGTCCCTTGGGTTTCCATCTATGTTGTATCCATTTGGCCAGATCCTTCTCAGATAGCCAGATCCCCACAAACTTTCAAATCAACACATGATCTTTCATATAACTTCTATACTCTTCGGGTTTGTTGTTAAGGATTACAAACCTTGGTTTTTTCATTGCTTTGGGTAGGCATCTACTTCCTAACCCTGCTTTCCAGCGGGCCCCTGTGACTAGAATGTCTTTGTAGCTTTTTCCAGTGCGTCCATGCACCCCATTTTTGCTAGACTCACCTACTGCTGCATTTTTATAGGAAGGGATCTCTCCCTTCCCGTCTTCATCTGCTATTTGTTTGTCAGTTCCACCTGCCTTCTATCTCCTGTCCTTCGTTCGTCTCTGCACTCTTCGCTTCTCTAATCAGATGCAGGTGGTTGCAGGCTTCCTTTGCACCCTATCCCGGGTTCAAGTCTGCCAGAGGTGGCCCATTCCAAAACCCTAACCCTACTCGCCTGCCTTCATCACTTCCTCCGCTCTAGATCACTAGCTCCTCGCATTAATAATTAATCATTTTTCATTTTTTTTTGTTTTGTTTAAGTTATTACTGCAGTGAAATTTATTCAATTAAACTTGTGCATTTTCAATTTTTCAATGATACTGTAGTTATTTTCATCTTTGGGTAATGATGGGCTGAGATTTCCCCAGTTCCCTTACTCAAGGTATTAGTATTTTGGCGAGCTTGTCTTAGTTCACTCGACATTTCAAGAACGATTCATTCAAAGTTTGTTTATATAATGAGTCACTTAGATTACTTCTGTATTGGCTTGTAATCTATTATAGTTTTCATCTCTAAAGTAGTCTTGTAGACTTTCACACAGTTTATGTCTACTGAGACTCATATATTCGTTCGGCATTACCATAACATTTATGTTTTAAATATTATTTTTACATTGATTCTTCTAGAATTTCTCCTATAATGATTTGAGGTATATTACTCAGTTTATAATTGACTCTACAACATGAAACATAGATAAACTTGACAGTAATCATACAGGGTTTCATACAAATTGTTCCAATGTTTATGATAAGAAATACTCTTAACGCTTTAGGAGCGTATGCATGTCTATATGTTGTATGAAGTTATTCTCCATACTTTACTGGTATTACCTACTATCTTTCATGCATTGCCATAACATACTATCTATTCTTTTTACTGTGAAACCAGTAGTTTCGATTCTTTGTTTTAATGCATTTTTCAAGTAGTTTCTTTTCTTAGTTGTTCTATCACTTAAGAAATTATTCTACCATCAATTCGTAATAAAAAGTTATATTTCATCACTTACTCAATTTTCCACAATCCAACATTAATTCGTAATGGAACTTTTTATGATTCTTATCTATTCAATGTGAGCAAACTATAATATTTATTCCTTCCTCGAAAGTCTCTCCTCCCAACAACGATCCTAGAAATTAGGTCCACACCCTCCCCCGAGCACTTTCGTCTGTTCACAATAACAATAATTCCAGGTACAGACAAGTACCTTGGGCCTCCAGACTCCTATCTCGCCTCAAGTCCTGTGCTCTTTACTGACTATTCTTGAGAATTCTCCCACCGGTTTATTCCACCCAGCTATAGGATATCTCCTCGATCCTTTACCCCCATATAAATCTCCCTTTAGGGTAGATGGGAAACTCTCTTTTGTAACTGTTTCTTTTAATTAATGTAAATAATTTCTATTTTTGTTAAAATAAGTGGACTCCTAATTACCAATAATTTAGGTAACCAAATATATGTTTCTTAGTCTTCGAGCCTCAGTGATTTATTATTTAACATCATAAAGTAAGAAAACTAAAGTAATAAATGGTAAAGATCAACTTAATAACCACAATAATTTTTATGCATCTTGAAAAGTTACAATAGCTTGATTTAATTTATATTTATTTAAATAAAAAAATATTCTACCAAATTTTAGGTAAAGTTTCTTCTCATATAAAAATTTTAATATATTCTCTTAAATATAAAAATTTTAATATATTCTTTTAAAATTTAAGATTCTTTTAGTCAATTAAAATTAAACCATGGTCTTTTTCTCTATATTTAATTAATACTTGTGATTTAGTTTGTATTTTTTCTCCCAAAATATAGATAATAATTTTTTTTTTAATATTTATTACTCATACTTTATTATTAAATATTTAATAATTATTTTTTCTTCTATATTAATATATAAGAAATAAATACACTATATTAAATATTATATACGAGCCAACATAGTTTAATAAACATTTCTAAATAATTTGGTTATAGATCATCAAACCTTTTTCACATTTAACGAAAAACTATACTAGAGTGTAATCTTTGTGTGGTGTGTACTTTAAATATGAATTATATAATGAAAAACTATACTAGAGTATAATCTGAGTGTGGTGTGCACTTTAAATATGAGTTGTATGTTC